>JAXCGZ010000906.1:0-5000 GCA_037179515.1 Halocaridina rubra
GGGAAGACTTGCAATGGAAGGGTATTGATGAAAATGAAGCACAGAACAGAAATAGATGGAGACGACTCATTCACACACACACACACACACACACACACACACACACACACACACACACACACACACACACACACACACACACGCACACACACACACACACACACACACACACACACACACACACACTTGACCAGCATAGCTTGCAAAATTATGGAGAAAATACTAAGGAAACATATCTCTCTTCACTTGGAATCCTTCAACTTTTTGTCAGTGAGGCAACATGGCTTCAGAGAAGGTAGATCAACAGTAACAAACTTATTAGAATTTTATGATGAGGTAAGCCGAATCTTACAGGAAAGAGAGGGCTGGGCAGATTGCATATTCCCAGACTTCCAGAAAGCGTTTGACACTGTTCCAGATGGGAGACTTATTAGGAAGCTGCAAGCAATGGCTAGAATAATAATAATAATAATAATAATAATAATCCTTTATTCCAATGTACATTGGGTATTTAAATAAGATACATATATATTCCAGATAGACATCTGTGGTGTACGATATAGACATACTAAAACAAGCAAATCATAAAGATGAGTGTACCATTAAAATTTACAAGTAAAATCTTCCTTTAAGAGCAACTTCTTAAGATTATATTTAAAAGTATGCACTGAACCAGCATTTTTTAGTTCTCTGGGAAGCTGATTATATAAATGAGGTCCACGAATGTTTATATCTCTTGAGCCAATATCAGTTTTAGACCTTCGTACTAATAAATCTTCCCCTTGACGGGTAGTTAACCCGGTAACTGAGCTTACTGTAGAAAAATTATACAAGCAATCAGGAATATTGTTTCTTAGTATATTAAAAACAAAGGTACATATATCAAAAACATATTTATCTCTAATCTTTATCCATTCTAGATCTTTTAAAACAGGAGAGATGTGCTCGTATTTTCTTACATTGCCAACAGCCACTCGTGCTGCAAAGTTTTGTAACTTTTGTATTCTTTGTAATTGAGTCTTATTGGTACATCCCCAAACTTTGAGACAGTAATTAATTAAACTCATAGCTAAGGACTGGACAATTATTATACGAGTTGATGTTTCAAATGAGTCTTTTACCCTATTTAGATATATTAGAGTACCCATTACTTTTTTATAAATTTCATCTATATGCATTTCAAAATTCATGTAACGGTCAAAATAGACACCTAGGTTCTTTACCGAGTTCATTGGCTTAATGATATTACCGTTAAAATTTATATGAAGATTGTCATCAACTTCTGATAATAATTGTCTGGATCCGATAAGAATAGATTGGGTTTTAGTTTCATTAAGTAACAGACCATTTTTTAGAAAGTAACGTTTAGCCATATACAAAATTTCTTCTGCTCTACGAATAATATTTTCTAAATCATTAATTTCTCCTTCAATTAAGATTTGAGTATCGTCAGCATATTGAATGACATAACAGTTAGGTAAATATTTTACTAGATCGTTTACATATATTAGAAAAAGTATAGGTCCTAGGATCGATCCCTGAGGGACCCCAAACAATACCTTCTTGCGACTTGAGACTACATCTTTTATTCTGACTGACTGGTAGCGGTTTTTTAAATAGTTCTCGAACCAGCTTGGGTCAATGTTCATTTTTTTGCATTTTTCTAATAGAGTGGTATGGTGTACACTATCAAAAGCTTTAGAAAGATCGAGTAGTAGTAGCAATGATATTTTCTTATTATCTATATTTTTGTATATTTCATCTGATATTTTCAATAAGGCAGTTTCAGTTGATAATTTTGGCCTGAAACCGTGTTGACTTTTTGCAATAAGTTTATTTTTTTCAAGAAACTCACTTAACTGATTTGCAACAATCTTTTCAAGTATCTTTGATAAAATTGGTAGTAAAGAGATTGGTCTATAGTTAGAGACGTCGTCAGGATTTCCATTTTTAAAACCAGGAATTACATGGGGAGTTTTCCATAAATCTGGGTAGATATTGGTAACTATGGAAGTATTGATTATTACCGTCAGATAATAAGCTATTACAAATAATGAATCTCTAATAAAACGAAAACAAATTCCATCTGATCCATATGCATTAGAGTCTTTCAGATTTTTTATTACTAAGATTACTGTATTACAATCTACTGTAGTAGGGTTAAAGACATCATTACTTCTATTGAATGCACTATGTTCTTGAACATTATTATTATTATTACTACCATCATCACTATTATCATTACCATTACTACCACCATCATTATTATTTACACCATTATGAACATTTCTATTATTATTACTACTACCATCATCATTATTATTATTATTACCACCATTACTATTATTGATTTCATTTATTATTTCTTTTTTTGTTTTTTCAAAGGTTTTTTTCCCCACTTCAGCGAAAAAATTATTGAACTCTTCTGCTTTAGCACTTACATCTACCTCATCGGGTATAATTGATATGTTACTACTTTTATTACAGTTATTGGAAAGCATGGTTTTAGCAATTTTCCATGTATCAGAGATATTGCCTTTAGCGTTTTGAAATTCATTTTTGTAATACTGTTTCTTACTGTTACTTAATAATGATTTTACTTGTTTCTTATGCTCTGTAAACTTTTCTCTTAAAGGGATATTATCTCTTTGTAGCTTTACTTCATTTTGTAGTTTGTCTCTTTCTTTCATAATGTTTTTTATGTCATCTGTTATCCAAGGAGCGGGGGGACGAAATATTTCTCTTGTCACGAGTGGTGCACATCGATCTATACATGATGATAGGACACTGGTTAAAATACTTACTTGTTTATTGATATTATCGGTATATAGAATTTCATTTAATTTATGTACTTCATTCATAAGTAAACTACAAAGTAATTCTTGTGAATAATTTCTTAAGCATCTGAATGTTTTAAAGATTGGTTGTCTCTTTGGTTTGCGAATATTTAGGGACGTTACAATTTCCTCGTGGTCTGCTATAGGGCTTGGCATTACGTCACACTTAGTTATCATATGTTTGGAGTTTGTTATTACTAGATCGATTTGGGAAACTGAAGTGGGAGTGATTCTAGTTGGTTTATTTATAATCTGTTCTAGATTTAAATTCTTAATAAGTCTACTCATTTTATTTTCTCTTTTTAGTTGATCATCATTAAAATCGCCATATATAAAAACTGGTTTGTTTTTTAAAATTATCTCCTTAAAAACGTCCAAAATATAGCTAAAAGAGGTTACCGAGGCTTTGGGGTGGCGGTACACGCAGCCTATGATAATAGAAGGAAACTTTTTATGTTGGACAGAGATCCATTTATCTTCCACTCCTTCGTGCTTCTCAGTTTCAAGATTTAGTTCAGTGGCCTTCAAATAATTTTTAACATGGATAAAAACTTACTTAGAAGGAAGGGAACAGAGGGTTAGAGTAAGACACACAGTGTCTGAATGGAGAAGAGTTAGTAGTGGAGTTCCACAGGGTTCACTTTTAGGGACAGTTTTGTTCCTTGTATATGTAAATGACCTACCAGAGTCTGTAAATTCATTCATGAATATGTTTGCAGATGATGCAAAGATTGTGAAGAAAGTAAGAAACGAGAACAATGGTAGAGAACTTCAGGAAGATCTAAATAGTCTGCATGAGTGGTCAGAAAAGTGGCTAATGAAATTCAATACTTCAAAATGTAAGGTAATGAGAATGGGTACAAGTGCAAGAAGGCCCAAGCTTGACTACTCGGTGACTGGCGTACAACTTCAAGAGATAGAAAATGAGAGAGATCTAGGAGTAAACATACTGGCAGATTTGTCTCCAGAACCACATATAAATGGCATAGTAAGGGCAGAATATGCATTCTTATCAAATGTAAGGGTAGCCTTCAGGCACATGGACAAGGAAATGTTCAGAAATATTTATGTAACCTATGTGAGGCCAAAACTCGAATATGCAGCCCCCTTTTGGAATCCGCACTTGAAAAAGCACATAGCTAAGCTTGAAAAAGTTCAAAGACATGCCACGAAACTGGTGCCAAAAATACGCAATCTCAGTTATGATGAGAGACTGAGGGAATTAGACTTACCATCACTCGAAGCTAGAAGATTGAGGGGGAATATGGTGACAGTCTTTAAATTCCTTCATGGTTATGATAGAGTGGATAGGGATCGATATTTTGATATGGCTGGCTCTAGAACTAGAGGTCATAGTTTGAAGCTTGGTAAGAAAACTTCTTTGCAGGATGTAAGGAAATACTTTTTCAGTGTAAGAGTAGTTGATAATTGGAATTGGCTAAGCGAGGAGGTAGTTAATGCTATCTCAATCAATAGTTTTAAGGACAGGTATGATAAGTATCACTAAGTATAAAATGGAACCGATGAGGAGACGGGAAGATACGAGCTTTGGGCTCTTTCCCGTAAACACAATTAGGTAATTACAATTAGGTAATTACACACACACACACACACACACACACACACACACACACACACACATATATATATATATATATATATATATATATATATATATATATATATATATATATATATATATGTATATATATATATATATATATATATATATATATATATATATATATATATATATATATATATATATATATATATATATATACATATATATATATATATATATATATATATATATATATATATATATATATATATATATATATATATATATATATATATACATATATACACAAACACACACATGCACACACAGATTTCTCACTGATGCAAATTTTTTAGGTAAAATGGACATTGAAATTTCACTTATCAGATGAAATTAATCAATCTAACTATCTACCTATCTTTGTATATATATATATATATATATATATATATATATATATATATATATATATATATATATATATATATATATATATATATATATATATATATATATATATATATATATATATTCTTGTGTTTGTGTGTGTGCATTTTTCAGGTGTAACATCGGTACGAGTCATCAACATCACTATTATT
>JAXCGZ010000906.1:15000-27500 GCA_037179515.1 Halocaridina rubra
ATTTCAGCCTCTTCTCTCCTTCTCAACATAAGAGGCCTCGTCTCACAGGTACTGTGTGGAGATTTGTAGTTTGCGGATTGGTCGGTTCAGCGACTGCTGCTTTCCATCCACCTCCAGACTCTGGTGCTCTCTTCCTCCTTCCGTTTCCCCTAATTATCATAACCTATCTTAAAAAAAATAAACCGGATCTATCGTCATCTTAGGATCTAATCCTGCCATATATCTAGGTCCTCAGTACTTCGACTATTCTTTCAGCCTGTACTTCTCTTATTGTGTATCATTACCTCATCTCTGCCTTGTCCTTAACCTTTTACATTTTCTTCGTCTTAATTTTCTCTTCATGCCTGGGTCTTTATTGATGAAGGCATTTTTTCTTGCTTTTCTTGGTGTCACACTCATAAAAAAAATGTCTGGTTGACCAAAGTTTGTCAGTCTTAGGGTCCATCGTTACGGATCACCACGCGATAGTATTTCCTAAGCAACTATTAACCACCATTGGCTTACTAAGCCTATCCTAGCTTTTAGTATCTGTCCACGGCTCTTGCTTCTATATATCCGGAGTAGCTCTTCTCAACAGTGGGATTTTATCTCATCCTGGAGCCGGGGTACGCGTCTTATAGTGGTGTTCTCCCCCAAGGTATAGATTTCAAGAATAATCTTCTATTTTTCAAGTCAATATCTGAAGGGGGAACTTATGAGAAGAAAATCCAATCACTATGAGCCCTTTCCCAATAGTTTTAGATGAACAAAGATAGAATATTTATTAAAAGTTTCTTCTAACTTTGCATTTTATAGAGTTTTCTAGTGTGTCATCTTTTATATAATGAGAGTTACATTCATGCATTTGTTATGCCGAGGGAAGTGGATTTTCCTTATTTTTTATTGACGAATATATTTATTCATTATTTTTTTTCTTATTTTATGACCTCAACGAAATAGACGGTGCTTTCCTCTTCGAATCTACCAAGAATATATAATTGGAAAGCAAACAAGAATAATGAAATAAAACAAAAAGTAATGTAATAAAGATTAATAGTCTAAGAAGAGAGAGAGAGAAAAAAAAATGGAGATTGCAGCGTCCTGTGAACAATAGATTCTAACAGGTATGTCTGTTAAATGGAGACAGACTATTAGCCATAGTAAAGACATGTTCACTAGTGAACTCCATGGTAAATTAAGGGCTCGAAGGAAAATAAAGATTATGGAAACTGTCAATCTTGGAGTTAGCTAATGGAACACATTAATAGGAACACATTGATAGGTGTATAGCGGTCTAAGAAATAATTGATCGGGGAAAAATATTAGTCTCAACAAAGCAGCGTCCGAAATAAGAACTACAGAATATAAAAAATTAGGGTTAACATGCGGTAAACACGATTTAAGTGAGTCGAGGTCACGTATTAGGCTAGGATTGTTTTAGAATTAACCTTGTCAAAACTTTAAAAAATATTATAATACTTAGAAATAATTGCTTCCTGTAAAACTTGAGCAGGTGGTCAGAAGAAACATGATATTAATATCTACAAAAAATTTCTTGAATGTGACAGGTATTTGTCAAAATTACTAGCAATGTGGTCTGAAGTAAGTAGAACTAACTTTCAACTTGGGCTATGCACCACATGACAGTAGTAATTTCTGGAATTGTTATGTTTAAATGCGTAATATTCTACATTTATGCTTTGTTGAATGTGTCACAATGTTTCACAGCTAAATCCATGTCTCCTTTCTTCATATTCTATGCCCTTCTCGTTGTGACCTAGATGTCAAATCCGAGCTCGTACCACTGAAATAAGTCTTTGAGGAGGATTCTGATTTAAAACTAAATGCAATTGTCATTAGGAAACAGATATCTCACTATCAGTTGAGATCACAGTTTGAATTCATAACAAATGTGTAAGAAGTTATGTGGTTCTTAGAGTTAGTTATAATAGGAAACTTTCTATATATTAAGAAGGCTGAATGTTAATCCTTTCTTTAAATGTCATCTCATAAAAAGTGGAGACCTCATTATATGACTGAAATGTGTCTAAGTATATTGCTCAGAACTTAGTTGAGTACAGTAAAAAATCATGACCAGTTTATTTCATAACGTAAACTTTACAATATATAGAGAAACCAAGATGATATCTCGATTTCTGTCGTAAGATCCCACAATAAAAAAAAAAAGCGTTACCTGTAACCCAAGCAGAGGCTTGGCTTCGTCGGCCTTTTCTTGGTCTGTAATTATTCTTTCGAGGCCTTATGCTTAATTTACTCTAAAAAGGGTCAAAGCGTGAAGGAAGCAGCGAGGGAGAGGCCCTTTTGAACGAGAGATCCACTAAAAGTAACTCGAGGGCCTCTCGAAACTACCTTTTATAGTGTCTCTACATTAGACTTTGAAAATGTCCTCGTTCTTTTTTTGTTTATTTGTGTGTGGCTTAGGGGCATTAACTTGATTAAATCTGGGTTGTTTATGCTAATCTCAGAGTAAACCTTGTTTATTTTTTGCCTACCACTGAACTTCAATTTGGTTTATAAACACTAAAAAGTGGATCGTAAGATCAAATTGTCACATCTTTCCAATGGCTAGAAAAACATATATTGATTATTATAGCAGAATTATAAATAGACTTATTATCGGCATATTCCTTACCAAAAACCTCCTTTTTCTGGACTTGCGTAGCAGAAATTGAGACCCTTAGACACTCAATGCTATACTCCACTTCGCTAAAGAGAGAATTTAGTTTCATAATAATCTGAGGGTGCTTAATATTGGAGCAAATTTGTCTCTTAGAGAAAGATGTAAACTAAATTATTAGTTCTTAAAGTAATACGTCGTTATTCCATGTCAACAATGGAGAAATACAAACGGGCATAACTGTATAATAAGAGTTTATCAATATTCAGAAAGTTTATTACCTGACTCACTTTTGGTATCCCTGTATACTCATGGCACATCGTCCTTCAGAATTGTATAATGATAATAATAAAATCACTATAAAGCATATTTGAAACATTTTATTAACTCTACTCTTTCATTCATGATATTAAGCACTGGTTGCCTGTATTTACTGTAAATAAATCATGGGGACTTTTGTAAGTCAGCAGTTAAATTAAATTTTTTCATTCATGAAACTAAGTTTAGATATCCGTGGCCCCCCTGAAAACTACCCAGGCCCACCAGTGAGCCAAGGCACACAGGTTGAAATTCACTGGTTCAGGGGATACAATATTAGTCATTGTGGGAGAAGTGCAATATATGAAAATATGTACAAAACCATATGCGGGAGAAATTTTGAAATCATTAGTGCTGATCCATTTATCGCTTGAAAAATGTATGTCTAAATGCAGGTTGTCTGCAAGAGAGACCAAGAGAGCATAGACTTATGGACTCTCAACTAATTCCGTGTTTCAACTCGAAACATTATTTTGGACAGATGCATTCTGAAAAGAAAAAAGAAAAAAAAATTGATGGGTCGAGAAGATGACAAAAGTACTCGAAAGTCTTGAGACTTGTATAGAAGTTACAATTCATTCTTTTACATGATTTCCGCGACTGTGTCAGAAATGCTGTGGATGTATGTTTTTTTTTTTTCGTGTGGATTATTCTTTGCCACAAGGATTATATTTTTACGTAAAAAAAATCTCACTATTGTCTTCATAATTTTTTCCTCTGAATGAGAAAGTTCTCTTCCTCAAATAATATTCAGTTAAAGAGATTAGGCAATATAAGAAAAAAGCAATGAGAATTTCCTTTATAAAGTGATATTACGTGATGAAGAACAGACATTAAAAAGGTTTAATCCTGTGAAGAGGCATATTAGGTATGTACTGATGCTAAGGCAATCTGGATATGATAATATAAAATATGCATACAATTTCACACACACACACACACACACACACACACACACACACACACACACACACACACACACACACACACACACACACACACACACACACACAAATATTGAATTGTTGCTGTTTTATGGAACATATGCATAATCATTATCTGCACATGTGCGGTCAGTTACACATGATGCTATCGTTCTATGTATAAGAATAACAAAACTGATGATTCCATGACTCTGATAGTTATAGAAAAATACGAGATCAGAACTGTGTCATTCATTTGGATGAAATTTCAGAAATCTATCTGAGCAAATCTACTGGATTCCCCATTGCACTTTGGTGACCTAAGCATCTCTGAGCGTGCCAATGCCACAATTTTCAGAAGTAAGGGCACAATAAAAGTTTCAAAAAATGCGTCTGTCTGGCAGGTTATAGGTAAACCCACCTTCATATTTTATGCTTTCATTCCATTTAAGATGGCAATGGAGACAATGAATTTGAGAACCTGATCCTATCTTCTGTAGTAGTTCCAACTGCGTCAACCAAAGATTTTTTTTTCGTTGTTTCTTGCAATAGTTTTTTGCAGAACAATATTGCCGTAACTATTAAGGCATGACAACCAAAAGGGAAATTAGGGAATATTCATGAGTTTGATATAAGATATCCAAAGGCCGCTTTCACACCAAAGTGGCACGTCGCACGTGGCATGCCACGTGCCACTTTGGCGTGAAAGAGGCTTTAGTTTATAATAACATGAACCTATACGATATATATTTTATATGAGCTCTGCAGAGCTAAGAGTAAAGATGCTACTCAGTGATAGTTTTTTTTTATGATTATGACACCAGGACGGGCCAAAAAATAAAATAAAACAGCCCTCATCGTACTATTGTTATTCAGTTAATGAATGCTGATGTTACATAATGAGAGAGTAACTATTTCAGTCTAAATATGAGAAGAGACTTGCAATAATGGTGGGGTTAAGTACCTAGTTTTATCCAGTTTTAACAAGTGACCTTTTTAATGAATGACTTAAGTCTCAGAATTAGCGATAGAATAACCGTTATTTTGCTTGCGAGTCTTCTGTATCGAAATTACATTTTTTTTTTTTGAAGGTTGAAGGAGGAGGTGCTCGAAATGCCTGAATGTGAGGATTTTTTTTTCTTCTAGAAACTCAATCGTAGGGAAGCTCCTTGAGAATAGAAACAGTATCTTGTGCGAAACAAAACCATTGCCAGAGAGACAATAGAAAGGATTGCCAAGGGTCTCAACCACTTGATTATATTAGCTGTCAAACCTCTTCAAAGATTTTACGCTTCAGTAGATAAATACACTCGCTAATTTCCTGAGTTTATTGTCTTCGATAAAGGCTCTTCGAAAATATCGAATATCCTTGGGGAGTGACCGACGAAGGCTGAGCCGAAGGAGGAGAGTGAGGTGCTGAGGCCTGGCTGCCGAGGGGTAGGTGAAGTATGTGAATAGACCTTTATATACAAAAACCCTTCTCTCTTTTTTCTCCATTTTTCAGTATGTGCGAAGTGTTTGTTTAAGTGTTTTTACGCTAATGGCCAACTTATTTATCTAAAACATGTACATGTTCTTCTCTACAGCGATGAAGCTGTTTTATGAGTAGTTTCTTAATCAAATACAATATCCTTTATAACAGCACTCTATTACTAAAAGTTATATATAATATTTCACTAGACCCTCTACTCATTACAGTGACTAATTGCTTGGAATGTCTGAAAATGTTGTCTATCACCCAAATACACTTTCACATTACTATCCAGTCACTCGGGAGGCCGGTCCAACGGAGAGAGTTGTTGTCAGGAGGGGTATCTGGCTGTTAACTTTCAGACAGAATCAGCCCTACTTTCAAAGAAAGGAGTGAGAAAAAGATGCCGCTAAGAAAGAAGAAGATAATTCTGCGAATATAAGACAAAAAACAAATCATTGCGCTTCAGTAGACAAGTAAGAGAAAAGGAATATCGCTGCATTTTGTAACGATTATTATTATTATTATTATTATTATTATTATTATTATTATTATTATTATTAGTAGTAGTAGTAGTAGTAGTAGTAGTAGTAGTAGTAGTATTATTAATATTATTATTATTTTTATTATTATTATTATTATTATTATTATTATTATTATTATTATTATTATTATTATTATTATTATTATTATTATTATTATTACATGGAAATTCAACGTTTTTGTGTGCTGTAGTACCTCAATCGCTTTGTTGGCATGATTCTCTTGCCTGCGACGAGAGTTCGAGTACTTTTGGTCAAAGAAAGTTTTTTTTTTATTTTTATAATAGGTTGTGTTTTATAGAAATAAGTTTGTTGAGTGTAGTTGGTAATTTAAATGAAAGAGTGTTAATCAAGATAATTAGGAAATATACTGAGAGATTGATTGGGGAAGAACAGTGTGGGTTCAGGAGAGGAAGAGGATGGGTGGGTCAGGTGTTTGTTTTAAAACAGATGTGTGAGAAGTTCTTGGAGAAAGGTAGGGACACTTCTTGAGCTTTTATGGACTTAAAGAAAGCGTATGATAGGGTAGATAGAGAGGGGTTGGGGAGTGTGTTACGACTGTATGGAATAAGTGGAAGTTTTTTGAAAATGTGGTGAAGAGTTTTTACATGAACAGTAGAGCATGTGTGAGAGTTTGGAATGGTATGAGTGATCGATATGAGGTGAATGTAGGATTACGTCAGTGTTGTGCAATGTCGCCATAGTTGTTTAATGTGTATATGGATGGAGTGGTAAGGGAAGTAAATAAAAGAGGATTAAACAGAGGCTTGAAACTAGTGGGTGAGGATGGAAGGTTGTGGAAATGGAATTAGTTGCTATTTGCATATGATATTGCACTGGTGGATGATACTGGAAATGAGCTGAATCATTTGGTGACTGAGTTTGTTAGTGCTTGAATTAAGGAAGTTGCAGGGGAATATTTGTAAAGTAAAGTCATGAGATGCACGAGGAGTGTTACTGTTGGTGGATTGAATGTAAGAGTGCATGGGGAGTTGCTTGAAGAAGTTGAGAGTTTTAAGTATCTGGGGTCACATGTATCAAGGAGTGGATGAGTGGATGCGGAGGTAAGTCATAGAGTGTTGAAAGCGAGTAAATGTCTATTTGGGTTGAAAAGTGTAATTAGAACTGCCTCTTAATATGGTAATTTTAAAGTCGGGTGTTTTATATATATATATATATATATATATATATATATATATATATATATATATATATATATATATATATATATATATATATGTATATGCATATATACATATACATATATATATATAATATATATATATATATATATATATATATATATATATATATATATATATATATATATATATATATATATATATATATATATATATATACATATATATACATATATATATATATATATATATATATATATATATATATATATATATATATATATATATATATATATATATATATATATATATATATATATATATATATATATATAGAGTGTTCTTAAATAGTTTATTAAAATATTGGTTTGTGAGCCCAAAGATGTGTGAATATTTGGGAGTAAATGCAAAGAGAAGGATATGTGAAGGTGTGATTGTACGGAGCATAGACTTGGAATGCTAAAAAGAATGAAAGGAACAAGTTGAATGTAATGGAGATGAGGTGTTTGAGAAATATGATTGGTGTATCTAGAATAGATAGAATTAGAAATGAAGATGTCAGGCAGAGAACGGGTGTTGAGAAGAAGCTGTTGGATAGGTTAAATCAGAGAATGCTGAGTTAGTTAAACATACGGAAAGGATGAGTGATGAACGAATATTGAAGAAAGTGTGGAGTGCAGAAGTGATTGGAGTTAGGTCAAGAAAGAGACCTAGAATGAGATGGATAGATGTCGTGAAAAGGGCACTGAATGCACGCGGAATGCCAGTGGAGCAGAGAAGATCACTGGCAAGAGATAGGAATGAGTGGAGGAAGATGGTTTAAAGATGACACGGGCCAAAGGGATTTTTCGCACCTGCTAACTCAGTGAACTGTGATGGAGGGGTGTAAGGGGAGTTGCCATGTGATGAAGTGGGGTGGGTAAGCCAGCTGCGGCTGTTGGGCCTCATTGTAGAATATCCTTGCCCGCCTACCTTGTTGGTGGCCCAAGCAGGATGGGAGGGGGGGGGACGTGACAACCCTTAATCTCCAAGGAGCTAAGAGGAATGGTTGAGGTATGTGTGGTTCGTGGTGAATGCGTGTTTCATGGCAAAAATTTATCATAGAAACACATTAAAATAAGTATATGCATGGAGAGGGTGTATGGACACTGATAGATTGCATTCATCATAAATTCAGATTTAAAAGCAAAGAAATCATAATGTGTGCTTCTGCTTTATTGAAAATGAGTTAACATGGCTTCTCTATGCGAAAATCTTTTCATTTACGTAATTTTAAAACTATTAATAGTATACATGAGGTAGAGCACAAGTTCATAGTGTTCCCTGACTGTTGAGTATGGAGGTGATTTGAGTAGATAAATGGTAAGGGAGGACGCGCAGAGATGTTGCCTGATTTAAAAGACATATTATCGCTCTACTCTGCCAATATGACAACTCTTGTAAATGGGACAAATATATCTATATACGATGCAAGACCGCAGACAATCAGGCACTATCATTTGCACAGAAATAATTACATATAGTTTTCTGGGTTACAAATAAAATTTTCATCTTATGATGAGGATTGAAGGAGATTAAATGTTTTATCGGTGTTTTGTTGATTGTCAAACTCAGTCTACCTGCATAGGTAATATTTTTTAATGAGTGTGACACCGGGACAGTTCAGAAAATTGCCCTTATCAATAAAGGCCCGGGCACGAAGAGAAGATTAAGACGAAAAAAAAAGTAAATGGTTAAAGACAAGAAAGATGAGGCAATGATAAACACTAGGAAAAGGACAGGCTGAAAGAATAGTCGAAGTACTGTGGACTTAGACATATGGCAGGATTAGGCCCTGAGATGACGATAGATCTGCTTTTTTTTTTTTTTTTGAAGAAAGATATGTTATAAGAATTAGGAAAGAAAGAAGGAGGAGGAGAGTTCCAGAGTCTGGAGGTAGATGGGAAGAAACAGTTGTTCCACCGATCAATCCGCGAGCTACATATCTCCATACAGCGCCTGTGAGACGAGGCCGCTCAGGGAATCTTACGCGGGCTCGGCAGTTGAGGAGGGATGCAACTCACCAACTCATCAGAGCAGCGATGGAAGTAGTAGCAATAGAAAAGAGAAAGGGATGATGCCTTACGGCGAAGAGAGAGGGATATAGTAGATTTCATTATGTTACTATAGCTATAGTATTCTTAGAAATGGTTAACAGTTTTGCAAGTTGTTGAAAAATGTGTGTGCCAACTCCTAGATATCAAATGACATGTCACATTTCCTGGTTAAATAAGGAAAAAACTAGTTATTATTAAGCTTTTCCTGGAAATCTTTAAGTGCTATGATAATCTAATAACAAGAGATTAGTAACATCAATTGAGCTTTCTTGGACGAGAGATTAATCTTAGATTATTAGCTACATTTGACGAACTTTCTTATTCAGCTGTGATTTTAGCATCAGCAAAGGAAACCTCAGCATTAGACACTTTTATTTCGCACTTGCAATTTGTTATATCTGTACTGATGGATAGCTATGAGATACTTTACGAAAGTCATCTCCATAAATTATATCACATTATTACCATCCACTGTCGCAACTTAGCAGATTAAACTCACCGAGAAATTTCCTCTGAAAATTGGTCATCAATTTTCGGTGAGGTCGGTATAGTTTAAGTGTCGACATTGATGGTAGTCGATGGAAGAGGATAAGCTGTAGATGGAAGATGATAAGTGGAGAGAGAGAGAGAGAGAGAGAGAGAGAGAGAGAGAGAGAGAGAGAGAGAGAGAGAGAGAGAGAGAGAGAGAGAGAGAGAGAGAGAGAGAGAGAGCTTAAAAAGATGGGAGATCCTGATATGACAGACCCGCCTCCGTCCATTAACAACATTAACTGTGTCATTACAGAGAATATCTCTGTCATCGTTAAGTGCTTCTGGTGGTAGATTATGAAGAGGAGGAAAAGGTGGGAGAACAGAATAGAATGAGGAATGAGAGCCAGAAGAAATGACTTTTAAAAAATAAAAGAAACAAGTTATGATAGAGTAGTATATTTCTCCGAAGGAAGATAAGCTCTTAGGAGGATGATATGCATGTCGACCGAAATGATGAGATGAATCAATGGGAGTTGAGGCGCAAAGTGCTCGAACAGAACTACCAAGATAAAGGATCTCTCTCTCTGCCTGCTGCGAATTAAAAGCTCCACAGACGAGACTTTTGTCATTTTCTTTTATCTTGCTATTAAAGGGAAGCACTTTTTATTATTCATTATTATTCTGTCTTTTCTATTAATTAGGACAACATGCAACCACCAACTGAAATACCATTGTATGTGTTCAATGTCCAGGCTTCAGTTTAGAATCCTAGATATACAGAAATAATAAAAAGCGAATATTCCACAAACGAAATAAAATGACTGAGAAGTTGGGCGGAGAGAATTGTCTTGAGTAACAGAAGAAGCTAAGTGTATTTCTGGCTCTTTTTTAAACCCATTTTCCCAATTTACTTTTATATTATATTAAAAAGATAAAAATAAAGTTCCATTGGTATCATAGATGAAGCTTAAAACATGTTTACAGAATTAAGTTACAATCTATAAAATTTTCAAAATTAGTTCCACATCAAGATATTTTTGGTAGTTATCGCTTGGGATTTATACATATGAAAAAGTTCTAAAAACTGTCAAATCTACTTCGCCTTAACAGATTCACAGTAAAGGTAGTAATAACTACGATCTTTAAAGAAGTATTTTGTAGGAACAGAAAAATCGACAATGTTTTTGAGCACCGAATCCTTCTCGGCAAAAGCATCTCCATATTCAGTGACTTTGTTGGTCAGGCAAAGGACTGTTCTTATATACTTCAACACAAAATCATGTACAAAGAGACTTTTTATTCATGAAAACATCCATCCTTTTAGAGAAGGATGTGAAGAAGTTTGGCAAAACATAAAGGTCTTTGCGAGCATATCAACTATACTGAACGAGGCAATGACTGTATTGAATGGTTTGCCTTGCAAAAGTGTAGCATTTGGAAACCCTTCAAAATAATGTAGCTCTTGAATGGTATATTTTCTCTTTGATATCAAAGTGGTTGTCTCTTTGTTCCATTCCAGGTCAATGAATGAAATACCAGTTGGGATCTGGAAGGACTACTTTCCTTTGCGGAAGGGAGGGCTGTGTACATTGTCACTTCACTCGTATGATTTAGGACTCTAGATTCTCAACCATATCTCAGTTTCCCTCTACCCTGTCGTAATAGAGCCTAGCCTGTCATATTAACTCTTTTGAGGAGATTAAATACTAAATAAACTTATATGTCTTTCATTATTTGCTTTGATAATATTATTGTTATTATTATTATTATTATTATTATTATTATTATTATTATTATTATTATTATTATTATTATTATTATTATTATTATTATTATTATCATCATCATTATTATTATTATAAAAATTGTTATCAATATTATTGTTATTATTATTATTATTATTATTATTATTATTATTATTATTATTATTATTATTATTATTATTATTATTATTATTATTATTATTATTATTATTATTATTATTATTATTATTATCATTATTATTATTATTATTATTATTATTATTATTATTATTATTATTATTATTATTATTATTATTATTATTATTATTATTATTATCATTATTATTATTATTATTTTTATCATTAAAATTATCATTATTGTTATTATTGTTATTATTATTATTATTATTATTATTATTATTATTATTATTATTATTATTATATATATATATATATATATATATATATATATATATATATATATATATATATATATATATATATATATATATATATATATATATATATATATATATATATATATATATATATATATATATATATATATATATATATATATATATATATGAGTCAGACTCATTAATGATCCTTCTCTTACTTCTAATCTGGATTCTCTTTCTCTTCGCCTTAAGGTATCTTCCCTTTCGCTTTTCTATCGATACTACTTCCATCGCTGCTCTGATGAGTTGGCGAGTTGCATCCCTCCTCCACTGCCGAGGCCGCGTAACACTAGCCAAGCAGCCTCATCTCACAGGTATTGTGTGGAGATTTGTAGCTCGTGGATTGGTCGATGCAGCGACTGTTTCTTCCCATCTACCTCCAGACTCTGGAACTCTCTCCCTCCTTCTGTCTTTCCTAATTCTTATGACCTTTCATCCTTCAAAAAGCAAAGCTATCGTCATCTCAGAGCCTAGTCCTCCATATCTCTGGGTCCTCTGTACTTTGACTGTTTTTTTCTGTCAGTCGTTTTCCTTTGTGTGACATTACCTCATCTCTGCCTTCCCCTTAACCTTTTTCTTTTCCTTCGTCTTGGTATTTTCTCGTGCCCTGGCCTTTATTGATGAGGGCAGTTTCTGTCTGTCTCGGTGTCACACTCTTTAAAAAAAAATATATATATATATAGTATATATATATATATATATATATATATATATATA
>JAXCGZ010000906.1:32500-35287 GCA_037179515.1 Halocaridina rubra
ATATACCGTATATTTCTGTGGATAATGTGACCCCCAAATTCCGTTTTGACTTTCATGGTTTTCGCTCATATTGGTGGCCTAAAGGGGGGTTTACACGGTCAAACGGTTCGTCGAACGCGGTTCGACAGGCAAGTGTTTGAAGTGATGTTCGAACGTGTGAACGGGGTATTTGGTTGTCGAACACGTTTGACAAACGTGTTTGACCACAAAATACCCCGTTCACACGTTCGAACATCACTTCAAAAACTTGTCTTTCGAACCGCGTTCGACGAACCGTTTGACCGTGTAAACCCCCCTTAAGACGATCTAAAGTTACCAAAGCATGTGGTGAAGTTTAGGTCAGTGAACACCAGACACTAGTAAAATGAAGTAACTAAGGCTAAGTTAAAATTCCCACCAGTAATATTTGTCCATTTTCATGAAAAATTATGAATGGATGAACAGGGTGTAAAATTATGGACAGATCATGTATGGGACAGGGGGCCAGGCATTATATTCAATTAAAGTACCTAATAAGAAAATGTTGATGGTTTTGTTATAAGTGTATATCTAATGCATTACATGGCACTGAGGAGAATTTATTGTCGGACACTGAGGACGAAGCCGAAGTCGACTCACCAGATTCAGACTGGGTTCATATGACGACAATGTAAACTGTTAGACCCAGGATATGCTTGGCAAGTTCTCTGCCTCAGACGATGAGTCTAGTGATTTTGAAGGATATTAGATATCTGATTCCTTTTTTGCATTATTCTACAATGCTTCTATTAGCTTAAGACAATATTGGTGATGGATTTTAGTGCAAAATTAAAAGTGTTGAAACTACAACAGCTGTTTCCAAGAATGAAGACTCCAGTATCCTTTGCTGACCCATCTATACAGGATTTTGAGATCAGTGATTTGGTATTTATAACTTAGCTTAAATATATTTTTCATAAGGCAATATTTTGAGTAGAATTTTAAGGTCACTGTTTTTGTATCTGCCCTATAGAACGACCCCTCTTTTTCCATGATTGAAGTGTCTTTTCATTAATGGAAATGTACGGTATATATACGATAAATTTTGTAATTTTTCTGAAATAAACATATGCTTTTCATCGTCTACAGGGTCACAGTCTTTGCCCACAGTAATTCTAAAACGTCTTTTGCTAACGTAAAGAATAGGACTTGCTAAGAAAGACGTCAACAAAAGCGATGCAATTCTATTTATTTAACCATTTATTATACTTCGATTATTAAGGACACCTTAATTAATAGACCATAAATCTTTTGGGAAGAATCTTAGAAAGCTTTTCTTGCATATTAATATAATTTCCTTCCAGGATTTTAGTGTTGCTTAGAGCATTTTATTTAGCTATATCTCAGTATCGTTACCAATTTGAAGACTTCAGTGATAAAATAGAACAAGATAATGGAGGCCCTTAACTATCAGCTGAGTTGATAACAGCCCTCAGAATGATCGATTTTGCAATGATGACGATAATGTATATCATGGTCATCTAGATAGAAATGATGATGATTAGCGGGCGAGAGAGAGAGAGAGAGAGAGAGAGAGAGAGAGAGAGAGAGAGAGAGAGAGAGAGAGAGAGAGAGAGAGAGAGAGAGAGAGAGACGAACGGATGGAAGGTAGATAGGTAGGTAAGTAGATAAAGGGAGGGCAATAATAGATAAATAGGTGGGTAGGTAGGTAGGTAGGTAGGTAGGTAGATGGGAAGATAGGTAGGTAAGAAGGTTGTAAGTGGGTGTGTGGTTGGCTGGGTGGATAGATGAATGAATGACTGGAATAGATAGATAGATAGATAGATAGATAGATCGATCGATAGATCGACAGATCGATAGATCGACAGATTGATAGATCGATAGATCGATCGATCGATAGATAGATAGATAAATAGATAGATAGATAGATAGATTGGTAGGTGGTTTGATGGATGAAAAGTTAAGCTGGTAGTTGGACGGATGGATGAATGGGTATGTTGGACAACAAGGTAGTTAGGAAGGAAGGTAGGTAAGTAGATAGCTAAAGGAGAGAAGCATATATATATATATATATATATATATATATATATATATATATATATATATATATATATATATATATATATATATATATGTATACATATAATGTATATATATATATATATATATATATATATATATATATATATATATATATATATATATATATATATATATATATATATATATATATATATATATATATATATATATAAAGAGAGAGAGAGAGAGAGAGAGAGAGAGAGAGAGAGAGAGAGAGAGAGAGAGAGAGAGAGAGAGAGAGAGAGAGAGAGAGAGAGAGACTGGAGTTGCCCGAACCTCATGTTGCCCAGTAGCCTTTTATTCTATCTCTTGAACGACACCAGAATCTGCGAAAAAGTGATTTGCATATGCAAATGGTCGCTTAACTTCCATCGCCCTTATCCTTTCCAACGGGGCTCCTGGCACCTTACACCCATATTTCCATGCAAAACACTGGCGTCCAGTAGTGCTCCCTGTCCATAACATCACACAACGCTCCTAAAGGATGCTGATAGGAACATGACTCTTCTCTCCTGTCATCACAAGAAATGTCTGGGAAAGTGGAAAATGCCAAGGATGAGAGAGAGAGAGAGAGAGAGAGAGAGAGAGAGAGAGAGAGAGAGAGAGAGAGAGAGAGAGAGATTGATTGGAGATTTCAAGAAAGAAGTAAGAAATGATCCATTCCATCATGCAATGCTAATGATCATGGACTGTAAACTAAAGAGTAAAAAGGGCATTTGAAATTTA
>JAXCGZ010000907.1:0-5000 GCA_037179515.1 Halocaridina rubra
TGTGTAAATATTTTGATTTTGTGCTTTGCAAATTTCATTTGTTTTATTTTGACATTTTACATTGTAATTTGTAATCAGATTAATTATCATGTAATAGCCATTTTTGATGGAATAAAGTTTTTGACTTTGACTTTGACTCTCTCTCTCTCTCTCTCTCTCTCTCTCTCTCTCTCTCTCTCTCTCTCTCTCTCTCTCTCTCTCTCTCTCTCTCTCTCTCTCTCTCTCTCTCTCTCTCTCTCACACACACACACACACACACACACACACACACATACATATGCACGCACACACAAACGTTTATATATAAAAACAAACACAAATATACTACCGCAACATCCTGTCTAAAAACAACAAAAGCCCACAAAAAATTATAGAATAAAGATATCTGTGTATATGTGCGTGTTCATATATATATATATATATATATATATATATATATATATATATATATATATATATATATATATATATATATATATATATATATATATATATATATATTATATATATATATACATACATACTTATATCTTATATATATATATATATATATATATATATATATATATATATATATATATATATATATATATATATATATATATATATATATATATATATATATATATATACTATATAATATATATATATATATATATATATATATATATATATATATATATATATATATATATATATATATATATATATATATATGTGTGTGTGTGTGTGTGTGTGTGTGTGTGTGTGTGTGTGTGTGTGTGTGTGAAAAAGAAACTTTATAGTCGTGTACTAAACATAACATTACAAGGAGAGCCTTTACATCTTTTTTAATTCAGCATAAAAGGTGAAATGAATTCCAGTGGTAATCTACTGCCTGTACTTGGATGTGGTTACTCCAAATTTGAAAAAAAAAATAATTTTGCTGATGACCGCTGGAATTTCATCCTCATTTTGAGATGGAAGGAAAAAAATGTCATATCCCATTCTGGCGCGTTGGACCAACATGATAGCTGTGACACATTTAACAGTATTCATTTCGGGGATGTCAGTACGGACTCAAATGGAAGAAAATTCATATAAGATTTTCGACCAATTCCTCTCTCTCTCTGAGAGAGAGAGAGAGAGAGAGAGAGAGAGAGAGAGAGAGAGAGAGAGAGAGAGAGAGAGAGAGAGAGAGAGAGAGAGAGAGAGAGAGAGAGAGAGAGAGAGAGAGTCCTCGCAGTCATTTCTAAAGCTTTGAAACAAAAGGAAATTCAAAACTTATGCAACCGTCCTAGCCCCTTGGTAGAAAAGAGAGTCCGTGACGTAAAACCGGAACAACATGCTCAAATACAAAGTGAGAGAAGCAATAAATAAAAATTAAATGTAAAAATGCACCTTATGGCAGTAATTATTTTTTCCTGTTCCTGTCTGCTAATTGATATATATATATATATATATATATATATATATATATATATATATATATATATATATATATATATATATATATATATATATATATATATATATATATATATATATATATATATATAAATATATATAATATATATATATATATATATATATATATATATATATATATATATATATATATATATATATATATATATACATATATATATATATATATATATATATATATATATATATATATATATATATATATATATATATATATATATATATATATATATATATTGTATTTAATTGCATGATCTTAAGTACAAGACACAATGTTATGGTCATCTAAATATCGTATCACTGATTTGCTGAGTCTGCATCCCTTCACTGATAACCCTAGCAACTCAGCAATTACTGAGAAACCATCATTAAATGTGGAGACATGGATGGAACAGTAATCTCATGAATTGTTCATTAAAAAAATTACTAGTAATTCTAGATGAAATTACATTTTAATACGATGTAATACGCGAGAAGAGCGCTAATAAGAATTATTTTCTAAAATAATAGAGTGTTGAGTTCTTAGTGTTGGGTAAACTCTGATCTTATGTAAGCTAAGGAGGTCAATTTTCAAAGTCAGAAATGTATCAGTCATATTAGGAAGTACCAGATATAGAAATATATATGATAGACAGTAAAGAGAGAACACAAATAAATATTAAATAATAATTTTAGAATAAATCCAGTTTCGGCGCTGCCACAGAAATACAGTATTAATATGCATCTCTGTGCATATATTCACGTGAAATGTCATAAAATGAGGGAAGACAACAAAACGACATGTGCAAAGCATTTACCAAAAACGACATTTTCACGGCATTTAACAGTATAAAATAGTAATGTAAGCTCAGGGGATTCATAAAGCAATCATAAAAATTTGCATAAAAGACATGAGCTGTTTTTCAAAAGGAAGATAAAATGTATATTTTTATGTTATGTAATACATAAAGCGTCATTATAAATATGTAATTTTTCCGTTTTTGAGTCACAATGCCCAGTTATCAAAACATGCAGCAAGAGCATAAGGGGGCTGCTGTAGCTCAGCTATAGGGGCGCGTTAGAAAGCTCAGTCCCCCAGCTTCAACGTGTCCATGTTCACCCCCATTCAAATTGGGACTAATATTGACATACAACGGTGCAATTCGATGCAGCAATGGCAGATTGAATTAACGCCCAAATAATTTATTTTTTTATTACATCATTTCCGCGAATTTAACATGCTGCCCTCAGCTGTAACAAAAGAAGTAGGGTTTTATAAAGACTTGCAACATTATACCACAAACAATTATTGCCATTATTATGACACTAACTTTGTAGTTATTAGGAATATTATATTGAATGCAATAAACAAAGCTAAATGAAATTAAATCAAACCACGTTCCTCAGAAGAAATTAGGTAACATCCCTACACGATAAATGAATGTGTGTGTGTGTGTGTGTGTGTGTGTGTGTGTGTGTGTGTGTGTGTGTGTGTGTGTGTGTGTGTGTGTGTGTGTGTGTTGTGTGTGTGTGTGTGGGTGAGTGCGTGCGTGCGTGTATGAGTGAATGTCCACCTTGAATCCCTATTCGGATCAGGGGGGACAGACACAGGTTGAAACTGGAGAATTAAGGCTGGATGTCCATCCTAACACCTCTTGATGGGTTCGAACACGGGGTCGCCACTTCCCGAGCTACAGAAGAAAACTATATATAGCAATGTGGAAGACACAAGAGGACTCTTATCACCCAGGAAGTCCAATTCCCTCTTCAATATCCATGACAGCATCACTTCGCCAGAACCAATAAAAAAAAAGGAAAAATAGGATAAATTCTATACTCGTTTGATAGTTACTGTCAATAAATAAAGAGTAAAAATGTTCACTTTAAGAGGAGGCAAAAAATAACTAAAGTTTATTTAGTCGAATATGACACGCATGCGCATACGCACTTAGGTGTAACACATGTAATTTACATAGAAAATTCAGACATATTTCATATTCCTTCGTTGGCATGCTTAACATTCGTTTCTTCATTAAATCTAAGCACAACTAACACTAGGTAGATCATTTGAATGATAATAATAATAATAATAATAATAATAATAATAATAATAATAATAATAATAATAATAATAATAATAATAATAATAATAATAATAATAATAATGAAAATAATAATAATAAAATAATAATAATAATAATAATAATAATAATAATAATAATAATAATAATAATAATAATAATAATAATAATAATAATAATAATAATCACCTTCTTCTTCGTCTACATCTTTTCCCACTTTTATGTGGGGTCAATGTTTCTGGCCAATGTTCTCCATATGTTCCTGTTCCATACCTCATCACCAAACATACCTTTAGATCTCAGGTTGTCATTGATACATTCCATCCACCAATAATAATAGTAATGATATTAATAATAATAATAATAATGAAAATAATAATAATAATAATAATAATAATATAATAATAATAATAATAATAATAATAATAATAATAATAATAATAATAATAATAATAATAATAATAATAATAATAATAATAATAATAATAAAATAAAATAATAATAATAATAATAATAATAATAATAATAATAATAATAATAATAATAATAATAATAATATTAATAATAATAATAATAATAATAATAATAATAATAATAATAATAATAATAATAATAATAATAATAATAATAATAACAATAAAAGCAGTGATAATAAGAATAATGTTCATAATAACAATTATAATAATAATAGTTGAGAAATAGTGTCTAAGCAAGCATTAACTTCACACTGACTTACTTTGACTTGAATTAATCTCTTTGCAAAACTTCAGTTCAAAGATAGTTGATTAGGCGGCTGAAAATGTACCGATTTTAATCTTTATACAACACGTTATTTACGACAATAATCTTTACTCCTTTCTAGAACGCTAGTCACAAAATTTACTCTACAATAATTTATGATTCACCTTGATATTAATAGATATCTCCATTTTCTTGTTATCAAATCGCCATTAAAAAAAAAGGGGAGTAATGAGCTAAGAAGCATACATATATCTCTTCTTGATTTTGCATATATATATATATATATATATATATATATATATATATATATATATATATATATATATATATATATATATATATATATATATATATATATATATATATATATATATATATATATATATATATATATATATATATATATATACAAATAAACACATTACATATGTGAAAACATGAATCATTTTCTTACCCCGACCGGGACTTGAACCTAGGACTTATAAATACTAAGCCAAGGCGCTACCAACTACACCACAGAAGGTGTTAAAAGGGAAACAGACCTTACAGCTTATATGTGCTATACTTGGGATGAACACATTCTATCTGAATGCCACTATTTTCATATTACAGTTTCCGGTCGGGGTAAAAATCATTCATATTTTCACATATGGTAATGTGCTTATTTGATTATTGTTTGTCCCGAATGAGACTGGGAGTTGAATTAAATGCGAAAACGAAACCACGAGTGAG
>JAXCGZ010000907.1:10000-20000 GCA_037179515.1 Halocaridina rubra
CTTCTTCTTCTTCTTCTTCTTCTTCTTCTTCTTCTTCTTCTTCTTCTTCTTCTTCTTCTTCTCTTCTTCTCCTCCTCCTCTTCCCTCTTCCTCCTAATGCTCCCTTTCATCCTCTCTCCCTTCTTCTTCTTCTTCTTCTTCTTCTTCTTCTTCTTCTTCTTCTTCTTCTTCTTCTTCTTCTTCTTCTTCTTCTTCTCTTTTCTTTTCCCCTTCTCCTTCTCCTCCTCCTCATCCTCTTCTTCCTAATCCTCCCTTTCATCCTCCTCCTCCTTCTCTTCTTCTTCTTCCTCTTCTTCTTCTTCTTCTTCTTCTTCTTCTTCTTCTTCTTCTTCTTCTTCATCTTATTATTATGATTATTATTATTATTATTATTATTATTATTATTATTATTATTATTATTATTATTATTATTATTATTACTATTACTATTACTATTACTATTACTATTATTATTATTATTATTATTATTATTATTATTATTATTATTATTATTATTATTATTATTATCAATATTATTATTATTATTATTATTATTTGTATTATTAATCGTAGTAGTAGTAGTAGTAGTAGTAGTAGTAATAATAATAGTAGTAGTAGTAGTAGTAGTAATAGTAGTCATTAATTAGTTATAGATATCCACCCTCAGGAGGGTGGTTGGGCCATGATGTTCCTGTAGGTGAGATCATCTGAAGCTGGAGTTGCACTTGGGGTGAGCAAAAGTCTCCTAAAATTTTCGTGATGAAATGCTTCGATTTGAAAGGAAAAGGAAAGTTGAGATAGGATATTGGTGAAGAAGGGAGAGAGCTGATTACGACGCTCGCACGCTTTTATTTCCCCAGGGGACCACCAAGAATGAAGGGTAACAGGACATATTGGAAACAAAAACAAAATTATTAATATAAAGAATGGAAAATAAATAGATGAACAAAAAGTAGTAGTAGTAGTAGTAGTAGTAGTAGTAGTAGTAGTAGTAGTAGTAGTAGTAGTAGTAGTAGTAGTAGTAGTAGTAGTAGTAGTAGTAGTAGTAGTAGTAGTAGTAGTAGTAGTAGTAGTAGTAGTAGTAGTAGTAGTAGTAGTAGTAGTAGTAGTAGTAGTAGTAGTAGTAGTAGTAGTAGTAGTAGTAGTAGTAGTAGTAGTAGTAGTAGTAGTAGTAGTAGTAGTAGTAGTAGTAGTAGTAGTAGTAGTAGTAGTAGTAGTAGTAGTAGTAGTAGTAATGTCTCATTGCTCAGTCAAAAGGAAAGCTTCAATCAGATTATTTCTTTTGAGCCTGTTTAAATTACTATGACATATTTATTCTCTCTCTCTCTCTCTCTCTCTCTCTCTCTCTCTCTCTCTCTCTCTCTCTCTCTCTCTCTCTCTCTCTCTCTCTCTCTCTCTCTCTCTCTCTCTCTCTGGCCAGGCCCCAGGCCACTAGGTAATTACTTGGTCATGAATATTTGAGAATAATTATAATAATAATAATAATAATAATAATAATAATAATAATAATAATAATAACAATAATAATAATAATAATAATAATAATAATAATAATAATAATAATAATAATAATAATAATAATAATAATAATAATAATAATAATAATAATAATAATAATATAATAATAATAATAATAATAATAATAATAATAAAAATAGTAATAATAATAACAATTATCATTATATTATTATTATTATTATTATTATTATCAATATAATAATAATAATACTTATTATTACTATTAATATTATTACTATTATCAAAAGATGTGAGATTGGATATATGTTTGGTAGGAGGAGGATGGATGTATTGGCATTGTGTGAGACGAAGATGAAAGGAAAAGGAGAAGTGGCATTTGGTGATGTGACGGGTAGGGTGTCTGGGGTTGAAAGGGGGAGAGCGAGAGAAGGTGTGGCATTATTGCTGAGTGAATGGATGGTAAATCAGGTGGTGGAATGGAAAGAAGTGTCATCTAGGCTGATGTGGGTGAGGGCTAGGATAGGAAGGGAATGTTGGGCTTTTGTTAGTGCGTATGGGCCAGGATGTAAGAGAAGTGAGGAAGAGCGGGATGAATTCTGGAATGAGTTAACTAGATGTGTGGATGGTCTGAGTAGAAGGAACTATGTAGTTGTGTCGGGTGACTTGAATGCCAGAGTTGGTGATGGAGAGACAGAAGGTGTAGTAGGAAAGTATGGGGTACCAGGTGGGAATGAGAGTGGCGAGAGACTGTTAGATATGTGTGTGGAGCAAGAGTTGGTGATAGGTAATAGTTTATTTAAGAAGAAGTTAATAAATAAGTATACATGGATGAGAGTGGCAAATGGAAGAGTGAAAGAAAGAGCATTGATGGATTATGTGTTGGTAGCAAAGAGCATGGTTGGTAGAGTGAAAGATGTACATGCATTCAGGAGTGTGGCTGCTGGGATGTCTGATCATTTTTTGGTTGAAGCAAAAGTGGTAGTAGCAAAAGAGTGGGGAAATAGTGTGGGGGGATGTAGAAGGGAAATAGTGAAGGTGGAAGAGTTGAAAAAGCCAGAGAAGAGACAGGAATATCAGGGCAGGTTGAGAGTGGCATATGACAGGGTGAAAGAAAGAGAAGTTGGGGAGTTAGGGGAGGAATGGGGGTTGATGAAAGAATGCTTTGTGGGACATGCAAGTGATGTGTGTGGAAAGAGGTTTGTTGAAGGTGGCATGAGGAGGGGCAGCGAGTGGTGGAATGAAGGGGTGAAAATGAAGGTGGAAGAGAAAAAGAGGGCTTTTGAAGAATGGTTGCAGTGTAAAAGTAGGGAGAAGTATGGAAGATATATCGAGAAAAATGTGGAAACTAAGACGAAGGTAGAGGAAGAGAAGAGGTTGGCAAATGTTAGGTGGGGACAGGATTTTAGTAGGTCATATTAGGAGAATAAAAAGAAGTTTTGGAAAGAAGTGAAGAGAGTAAGGAAGGGTGGATCGAAGATGGAAGAGACAGTGAAAGATGTGAATGGACAGATGTTAAGAGGGAACGATGCAAGGAAAAGATGGGCAGAATATTTTGAGTGCTTGCTGAATGTTGAGGAAGACAGAGAGGCAGCTATAGTGGCAGTGGGAGGGGTTCAAGGGCAAGTAATGGGAGATGAAAATGAGAGAGAGATTACAAGAGAGGAGGTGAAAAGGGCACTGTATGAAGCGAAAGCAGGTAAAGCACCTGGAATGGATGGTGTGAGAGCGGAGATGTCGAAAGAAGGGGGTGTGACTGCATTGGAATGGTTAGTTAGAGTGTTTAATATATGCTTTATGTTGTCATTTGTGCCAGAGGAATGGGTGATTGCCTGTATAGTGCCCCTATACAAAGGTAAGGGAGATATGTATGAATGCAGTAATTTTAGGGGTATAAGTTTGTTGAGTGTTGTAGGAAAAGTGCATGGTAAGATACTGGTTAATAGGATTAGGGATAAGACAGAATATGTGATCGCGGAAGTGCAGAGTGGTTTTAGGAGAGGTAGAGGTTGTATAGATCAGATTTTTATAGTTAGGCACTTATGTGAGAAATATTTAGCAAAGGGTAAGGATATGTATTGTGCATTTTTGGATCTGGAGAAAGCGTATGATAAAGTTGATAGAGAGGCAATGTGGAATGTTTTGAGATTATATGGAATTAATGGTAAATTGTTGCATGCAGTGAAGAGTTTGTATGAAGGGAGTAGAGCTTGTGTTAGGATAGGGAAGGAAGTGAGTGAGTGGTTTCCAGTTAGTGTGAGACTGAGACAGGGATGTGTGATGTCACCATGGCTGTTCAATTTGTATATTGGTGGAGTTGTAAGAGAGGTGAATGAGCGAGTGCGTGGTCGAGGTTTGAGAATGATAGATGGGGATGATAACGAGTGGGAGTTGAATCAGCTGCTGTTTGCAGATGATACTGTGGTGGTGGCAGATTCAGAGGAAAAGCTGTGGCAGTTAGTGTCAGAATTTAGAATGGTGTGTAAGAGAAGGAAGTTGCGAGTGAATGTGGGAAAGAGTAAGGTTATGAGGTGTACAAGAAATGAGGATGGTGCTGGATTGAATGTTATGTTGAATGGAAAGACACTTGAGGAAGTTGATCAGTTTAAGTATTTAGGCTCGGTTATAGCTGTAAATGGTGGAGTGGAAGCAGATGTGTATCACAGAGTGAATGAAGGATGTAAAGTGTGGGGTACGTTGAAAGGAGTCATGAAGAATAGAGGGTTGGAAATGAATTTTAAGAAAGTTTTGTATGAGAAAGTGGTTGTGCCAACTGTGATGTATGGATCAGAGTTATGGGGTATGAGAGTAAGTGAGAGACGGAAACTAAATGTGTTTGAGATGAAATGCCTGAGGAGTATGATTGGTGTATCTCGGTTGGATAGGGTTAGGAATGAAGTGGTGAGAGCAAGAACGAGTGTGAGGAGAGAAACTGCAGGCAGAGTAGATATGAATGTTCTGAGATGGTTTGGCCATGTGGAAAGGATGGATGATGAAAGACTGCTGAAAAAGGTGATGAATGCGAGAGCTGATGGGAGAAATGCTAGAGGGAGGCCTAGGTTTGGATGGATGGATGGAGTAAGGAGAGCCCTGAATGATAGGAGGATGGATGAGGGAAGCAAGCGAGCGTGCTAGGCATAGGAATGAGTGGCAAGCGATTGTGACGCAGCTCTGATGGGCATCTGCTGTTACCACGGGGCTGCATCTTACAGAGATAGCCCTGTGGTAGGGGCAGTAGGAGGAGTTGGCAGTTGTGAAGCGACACAGGTTGTGGAAGAGCCGGGAGAATGGGCTGTGGCACTCCAGCAGTACTATCTGAACGGTTGCTAGCTCCCTCGTCATTGCCCATAGAGCAAAGTAATCCCCTTATTGTTTTCTTTCTTTGATGTCGGCTACCCCCCAATTAAAGGGGAAAACAGCCAAGGCAGATAGATAGAACTTGGTGATAAACATGTTATCAGAGAAATGCAACTCCTTCACAACAGGGATAAAACTTTCGACCAAACAATCCTTTTTGGCCGCTTTCACACCAAAGTGTCACGTCGCATGTGGCACTCTAGTTGAAAACGAACATACAGAAATATATGAAACCTTTCACACAGAAGTGGCGTAACACGTCCCATGTGCCAAGCCATTTCTGTGTGAAAGGTGCCATATATTTTCGGATTATCGTTTTCAACTGGCGTGTCACGTGGCATGCCACGTGAGACGTGCCACTTTCATGTGAAAGCGGCCTTACAATCACAAGTCACTGCTGTCAAGTTGATAAAAGGCGAATTCTCAGAAGTAAAGAGTTTATGTTTTAGGGGACACACACAAACCTCAAATATGTAGACAATTTATGAAGTCACAGGGTCGCCCTGTCATTTACACACACATATATTCATATTATGCATGTGTGTGCGTTATATATATATATATATATATATATATATATATATATATTTATATATATATATATATATATATATATATATATATATATATATATATATATATATATATATATGATGACGCAAACCAAAACACTAACACAATAGCTTTATGAGACATTGCGACCCTATACAAGAAGTGAAAAACTGCCGTGAAGGAGGGAGAAAAACGAGACTATATATATATATATATATATATATATATATATATATATATATATATATATATATATATATATATATATATATATATGAGAGAGAGAGAGAGAGAGAGAGAGAGAGAGAGAGAGAGAGAGAGAGAGAGAGAGAGAGAGAGAGAGAGAGAGAGAGAGAGAGAGAGAGAGAGAGAGAGAGAGAGAGAGAGAGAGAGAGAGAGAGAGAGAGAGAGAGAGAGAGAAAAAAAATATGCTATATATAATAAACTGAGACTGAACCTCTTATCTAATTAAAAATGAAGTCTAGAGGGCTTAAAAAAAAAAAAAAGGCTTTGATTGAATATGGTGAATAAAGGCAGAAATATCTGAGATTTTTCACTGCTTGGTAATTTTTGTAAAAAAAATAAATAATCCTGAAAAGGTCTTTTATTAACCTTTTAAATATATTTAAAATGTATCTCTCTCTCAAACACAAGAACACACAAATTCACACATAAACTTACAAACTCAAAACCACACACAGTCACCCACACACACACACACCTGATAAGAAAGCTTGGAGTAGTAGGTGGTCCTGAGGATATTGTAAACATACACCAACTAGGTAAATATTCGAGGGAAGGAAAGCCGAGACCAACAAAAGTAACCTTTGAGAGAGGGGAAACATGTAGGGAAATATTGTTGAGAATAAAAAGTCTAAAAGACCTTCAAGAATGCAAAGAAGTGTTCATTAGACGATACAGAACACAGGAAGAGATGGGAAAGATCAAAAACTTGTTGCAAGAGGCAAGAAGGTTAAATGATGAAAGAAATGAAGAAGAGAAGAAAAATTTTCGTTACAGAATACTTCCAGACAAAGGGGAGATAAAGAAGATAATGACAGAAGATCAGGGGATGGGGCCTCATTAAGATTGTTATACACAAATGCTGCAGTAGAATTAAAAGATAGGATTCACAACAGTAAGGCAGATATAGTAGCAATTACAGAGACTAAGATGAGTGAGGACATAAACAGTGTCACAGTTTTTCCTAAGGGCTTCAGAATACTAAGGGTTGAAAGATCTGAGAGGACTGGTGGAGGGATAGCACTGCTCATAAGTGAGAGGATTCAAGTTGAAGAAATAAACTTGGCTATAGAAAGTGAGTTCAGGGAATTTCTTGTTGCTCGCATAAATACTGGGTCAGAGAGCATTATAATAACTGTTGTATACAACCCACCAAGGAACCAAAATAGGCTTGAAATTTATGAGGAAAGTCATATAGGTACTATTGAAGTCATAAACTCAGTTGTTAACATGGCACGGGAGAAAAAATGTAGGATTTTGATTATGGGAGACTTTAATCATAAAGAGATAGATTGGATAAATCTTGACCCACACAGTGGTGAGGACTCATTTGGGGCAAGATTCCTAGATTGCGTACAAGGGAATTTCCTACACCAACATGTAATGGAACCAACAAGAGCCAGGGGTGGGGATGAGCCATCACTACTTGATCTAGTGTTCACAGATAATGTGTTGGATATTGAAAATATTGAGTATGAACCACCAATTGGAAAGAGTGACCACTGTGTGTTGTTGATGGAGTATATCATTGAAGACATTCTTCCTGAGAGTAGAGGCACTGAGGACATGAGGAGGAACTATCCGAAAGGAGATTACATCAAAATGAATGAGCTTTTTGCAGTTATTGACTGGAGAACCTTATTTTACAACAAATCTGTACAAGAAATGTATGACATCTTTTGTGAGAAATATGGGAAGATAGTAGATTGCTGCATACCTGTCACCAAAGTAGGTGTAATTCATGCCAGAGAGAAATGGTTCGATAATGGGTGTAAAAGAGCTAAGGAGTGGAGAGACAAATGCTGGAAAAGGTATAGGAGGAGAAAAAACATAAATGCCTGGCAAACCTACAAAAGAGCAAGAAATGACTACCTAAGTAAAAGGAGAGAGGCAGAGAGAGATTATGAGAGGGACATCACCAGGAAGGCTAAAGAAAATCCCAAGCTTTTCCAAAGCTTTATCAGAGGAAAACTGAAGGTAAAAGAACAGGTTTTAAGGCTAAAGAGAGCGGATGGAAGCATCACTGAGACGGACGAAGAGATCTGCAAAGAATTGAACAAGGAGTTTCAGTCAGTATTTACAGTAGGAAATACCCCACCCCCTCAGATTGCAGTGATAGAAGCTCAAGGGACGGTATTAGAGAACATCAACCTTACAGCCACAGGGTATGCAAAGCGCTGATGGATTTAGATGTTCATAAAGCTACAGGTCCTGATGACATATCCCCTCATGTGCATAAAAATGCGCAAACACAATATCAGTGGCACTAAGTATCATATTTAAGGAGTCACTGGAGTCGGGGGAGATTCCAAGATGCTGGAAACAAGCAAATGTGATACCTATCTTCAAAAAGGGAAGGAGGGATACGGCTCTGAACTATAGACCAGTTTCCTTGACCAGCATAGTTTGCAAACTTATGGAGAAACTACTAAGGAAACATATCTCTCTTCACTTGGAATCCTTCAACTTTTTGTCAGTGAGGCAACATGGCTTCAGAGAAGGAAGATCAACAGTAACAAACTTATTAGAATTTTATGATGAGGTAAGCCAAATCTTACAGGAAAGAGAGGGCTGGGCAGATTGCATATTCCTAGACTTCCAGAAAGCGTTTGACACTGTTCCACATGGGAGGCTTATTAGGAAGCTGCAATCAATGGCTAGAATAGGTGGAAATGTCTTGGAATGGATAAAAACTTACTTAGAAGGAAGGGAACAGAGGGTTAGAGTAAGACACTCAGTGTCTGAATGGAGAAGAGTTAGTAGTGGAGTTCCACAGGGTACAGTTTTAGGGCCACTTTTGTTCCTTGTATATGTAAATGACCTACCAGAGTCTGTAAATTCATTCATGAATATGTTTGCAGATGATGCAAAGATTGTGAAGAAAGTAAAAAACGAGAACAATGGTAGAGAACTTCAGGAGGATCTAAATAATCTGCATGAGTGGTCAGAAAAGTGGCTAATGAAATTCAATACTTCAAAATGTAAGGTAATGAGAATGGGTACAAGTGCAAGAAGGCCCAAGCTTGACTACTCGGTGGCTGGAGTACAACTTCAAGAGACAGAAAATGTGAGAGATCTAGGAGTAAACATACTGGCAGATTTGTCTCCAGAAATACATATAAATGGCATAGTAAGGGCAGCATATGCATTCTTATCAAATGTAAGGGTAGCCTTCAGGCACATGGACAAGGAAATGCTCAGAAATATTTATGTAACCTATGTGAGGCCAAAACTCGAATATGCAGCCCCCTTTTGGAATCCGCACTTGAAAAAGCATATAGCTAAGCTTGAAAAAGTTCAAAGACATGCCACGAAACTGGTGCCAGAAATACGCAATCTCAGTTATGATGAGAGGCTGAGGGAATTAGACTTACCATCACTCGAAGCTAGAAGAGTAAGGGGGGATATGGTGACAGTCTTTAAATTCCTTCATGGTTATGATAGAGTGGATAGGGATCGATATTTCGATATGGCTGGCTCTAGAACTAGAGGTCATAGTCTGAGTTGAAACTTTCTGAAGAGAATCGTCTAGGAATACTTTTCAGATGTAATTTTCAGTGTAAGAGTAGACTGAATTGGCTAAGCGAGGAGGGTAGTTAATGATTCAATCCATAGTTTTAAGGACAGTACGAGAAGACAGATGAGTAAGACGATGGAGACGATAGCCGTTTGGGCTCTTTCCGTACACATTAGGTAACACAATTAGGTAATCATATAATTAGCTTACATACACCTTATACAACATTACATGAATTCATTATATTATATATCAGACTTGAAAAATAAAAACGAAACTTATATCGATTATTGAAAAAGTTAATTATGTTACGTGAACAAATAACAATAGATAGATAGATAGATAGATGAATTATATAAATAGATAGACAAAGTAGATATTTCTTTTATGTTATAATTTTGTTTATGTGTTATCTTCCAATACAGATATATAGAGCATCAAGAGATTCAAAGTACAAAGAAAAAATAAATAAAAATAAACTTGTTTTGTTTAGTTTGTGTTTTGATTATTGATAAGAGAATATAAAAAAAAACTACTATAAAAAGTTTGTGACTTGCTTTAAGGTATTTGTTAAGAAAAAAGAAGAAATAATTTTATATTGCGAAAATATCGACGAGTTGACATTTATATATATATATATATATATATTTATATATATATATATATATATATATATATATATATATATATATATATATATATTATATATATTTACTATAGGATTGGAATTACTGGACCTTTAAATTGCCATGGATTGTCGAGTTCCTGAATTTTCTCTCTCTCTCTCTCTCTTCTCTCTCTCTCTCTCTCTCTCTCTCTCTCTCTCTCTCTCCTCTCTTCTCTCTCTCTCTCTCTCTCTCTCTCTCTCTCTCTCTC
>JAXCGZ010000907.1:25000-32500 GCA_037179515.1 Halocaridina rubra
CTCTCTCTCTCTCTCTCTCTCTCTCTCTCTCTCTCTCTCTCTGTATATCAGGTATTGCAACTAATATTCGCAACCTTACTTTATATGTCTAAGATTCTTTTTATTGCTATAGGTCTATTTCTTTTACTTACCTAAATCTGCCCGATGATGAAGGCTCGCGGACTTCGAAAGCTTGCACACCACGTCTCCAAGAAATTATAACCAAAATAAAAAAAAAATTGTGGCGAATAGATGTGTTACCTCTATGGGAGAAGCTCCCTCCATACAATCTTTTGTAAGGCGATATTTGAGCAGTAGTGTCTTGAGAGTAGTGTATATTAGGTATTCCAGTCTCATACTGTGCACTTACACTAACACGTACACTCTTACAAAGGTCTAAACAGGGAGGAAAAAGTCTACCCTTTCACGTACAATGAACACGTGGTTACTGAGAGTTCAACCCGTATCACACGGTCACTTATCCTGAGACATCTTTTTTTAAGATGCCATTTTGTAATCTTTAAAATATTTATCACTTAAGCATAAAAAATAATTTACTTAACTGCAACTGAAGAAGAAAATTACGTATAGTAAATAAATAAATGAGTAAATAAATAAATAAAAATAAATAAATAAATAAATAAATAAATAAATAAATAAATAAATAAATAAATACGAGTGTTTGCACACAAACAATACTTTGTATTAGAAATCTCTTCTTCTTCTTCGTCTACACCTTTTCCCACTTTTATGTGGGGTCGATGTTTCTGGCCAGAGTTCTCCATATGTTCCTGTCCCATGCCTCATCACCCAACAAACTTTTAGATCTCAGGTCGTCATTGATGCAATCCATCCACCTACGCTTTGGTCTCCCTCCCTCTCCTACCCTGCATATCCATTTCCATCACCCTCCTTCCAACATACTGTTCATCCCTCCTAACGACATGACCATACCATCATAGTCTACTTTCTTGTATCTTATCTGATATTTCTCTAACTTTTTGATGTACCTCTAATTACCTCGTTTCTGATCTTATCGCTTCTTGTCACCCCACACATCCATCTCAACATCCTCATCTCTGCCACATCCAGTTTTTTTCTCTTGTGTCTTCTTTATTGCCCATGTCTCTGCTCCATACATCATCGCAGGTCTCACAACTGTCTTATGCACTTTACCCCTCAACTTAATCCCTATTCTCATGTCGCACAGCACCCCAGACACTTTCTTTCAGTACTTCCATCCCGCTTGTATTCTGTGGGTTATTTCTGACTCTAGGTCACCATCCTCTGCTACTGTTGATCCCAAATACTTGAACTTTTCAACTCTTTTCAACACCTTCCCCTGCAAATTGACCTCCCCATCCTCATCATCTCTCAACCTCAAGTACTCTGTCTTCTTCCTGCTGATTCTCAGTCCTCTATCCTCCATCACTCTTCTCCACTCCTCAAGCTTCTCCTCCACTACCTCTCGTCTGTTGCTACACAGTGCAGTGTCATCTGCAATGAGCATACGCCATGGTGACTGATCTCTAATACCCTGGGTTACTACATCCAAGACCAGATCAAATAGATATGGCCTCAAAGCAGACCCTTGATGCAGACCAATATTTACCGAGAGACTTTTCGTCAAGCCCACACTGCTCTTAACATTAGCCTCTGCCCTCTCATACATATCTTGGATGATCCTTACATATTTCTCGGGGACTTCCTTTTCTCTAATGCACCTCCACACCTCTTGACGTGGTACTCGATCATGTGCCTTTTCCAGGTCAATAAAGACCATATGCAGTACTACTACTACTACTACTACTATTACTACTACCACTGGTTGTGCGTGCGTGTGGTGTGTGTGTGTGTGTGTGTGTGTGTGGTGTGTGTGTGGGTGGCTGTGTGTGCGTGTGTGTGTGTATGTGTGTGGGTATGTGTGTGTGTGTGCGTGTGTGTGTGTGTGTGTGGTTGTGTGGGTGGTTTGGTGGATGGGGGATAGGTGACTGGGTAGGTGGGGGATAGGTGGGAGGGTGGGGTGGGGGATTGGTGGGTTGGGGGTGGTTAATGGGTGGGGGCTGGTGAGTAGAGGATTGGTTGGTGGGGGATGGGGTGGGTTGGAGGGTGGGGGATTGGTGGGTTAGTGGGTGGGGGATGGATAGGTTTGTGGGTGGTGGGTGGGTGGGTGATTGGTGGGTGAGTGGGGGAGGGGTAGGTTGGTGTCCTATGATTAAGTTGTACAACTGGTGTTTGAAACAGTTACTGGGAGTGAGGCGAACAACATGTAGTGACGTTTATGTTGAATCTGGATATCCTCCATTGCCAGATCTTGTAAAATATAAACAGCATAAGTTCTTTCACAGAATGTGGCAAGAAAGATCCGAGGACCGAGATGACCCGCTTTCATTTGCTATTAGGACTGTCACTGAGGCGAATTATGTTACGGGCAGATTGGTGAGCGAATATATTTCACGAGAGCCAGTAGATCTGAGCGTTGTGATGAGAGATGTTGTTTCTATGATTAGGAACAGTGAGTCATCTAGACGTAAGAAAAATAAAGAAATTAACCCATCTTTTGACGTACATCATGTTTATAAGCAAAGAGACACTATTAATGAACTGCACAGACTGTCATTTACTCGTTTTCGCGTGTGTGGACATTCATTGGTGTGTGAGACAGGGCGGTGGAACAGGCGAGGGCGGGGTCGGTTGCACCCAGGGGAACGTTTATGTATGTGTGGTGATGTACAGAATGAACGACACGTGGTTCAATATTGTCAGCTCACCGGTCAAATTAGGCAGAGTCATAATTTTGATACTTTGGAACAGTTAATGCATTCTGATCAATTCACGCCTGATACCGTATGTATGATAATCCATAATATTTTAGCATTGTATTGAACGGTGAAGGTATGGAGACCATGTTTATTTTTTACATCGAATTGCTCATTCCATATTGCCAGTTATGCTATCTATATATGATAACGGTTTAGTTTTTGGACTACAATTTAAACTTTTGATTTTAATTTTTATATGAGATTTGCATTATTGAAGAGAGTAACTAATCTACTATGCTATGTATATAATTTATCGATGTATTTTGTGGTCAATAAAGTATCTATCCATCCATCTATCTGTGTGTGTGTTTGTGTGTGTAGGTATGTGTGTGTGTGGGCGTGGGTGTGTGTGTGTGTTTGTGTGGTTGTATGTGTGTGTGTGTGTGTGTGTGTGGGTGGGTGGGTGGGTGGGTGGTTGGGTGGGTGGGGGATAGGTGGTTGGGTGGGTGGTGGATAGGTGGGTTGGTGGGGGATTGGTGGGTTGGTGGGTAAGAGATGGGTAGGTATGTTGGTGGTGGGTGGGTGGGTGATTGGTGGATGAGTGGGGGAAGGGTAGGTTGGTGTGTGTGTGGGTGTGTGTGTGTGTGTGTGTGTAGGTATATGTGTGTGTGGGCGTGGGTGTGTGTATGTGTGTGTGGTTGTGTGTCTGTGTGCGCGCGCGCGTGTGTGTGTGTGTGTGTGTGTCTGTGGGAGTGTGTGTGTGTGTGTGAGTGGTTGGGTGGGTGGGGGATAGGTGTGTGGGTGGGAGATAGGTGGTTGGGAGGGTGGTGAAGAGATGGGTGGGTGGGGGATAGCTGGTTGGGTTGGTGGTGGATAGGTGGGTGGATTAGTTTGTGGGGGATGGGTGAGTTTGGTTGGGGGAATGGTGGGTTGGTGCGAGGGGGATTGGTGGGTTTTTGGGTGGGGGATGGGTAGGTTTGGGTGTGGGGGCTTGGTGGGTGGGTGGGTGATTGGTGGGTGAGTGGGGGAGGAGTAGGTTGGTGTGTGTGTGTGTGTGTGGTGTAGGTATGTGTGTGTGTGCGTGGGTGTGTGTGTGTGTGTGTGGTTGTATGTGTGTGTGTGTGTGTGTGTGTGGTTGGGTGGTTGAGTGGGTGGGTGGGGATAGGTGGTTATGTGGGTGGTGGATAGGTGGGTGGCTGGGGAATTGGTGGGTAGTGGATTAGTTTGTGTGGGATGGGTGGGTTCATGGTTGGGAGATGGGGTGGGTTGGTGGGTGGGGCATGGGTGGGTTGGTGGGTGGGGGATGGGTGGGTTTCTGGGTGGTGGGTGGGTGGGTGATTGATGGGTGAGTTGGAGAGGGGTTGGTTGGAGTGTGTGTGTGTGTGTGTGTGTGTATGTGTGTGTGTGAGTGTGTGTGTAGGTATGTGTGTGTGTGCGTGGGTGTGTGTGTGTGTGTGGTTGTGTGCGTGTGCGCGCGCGCGCGCGTGTGTGTGTGTGTGTGTGTGTGTGTGTGTGTGTGTGTGTGTGTGTGTGTGTTGGGTGGGTGGTTGGGTGGGTGGGGGATATTTGGGCGGGTGGGGATAGGTGGTTGGGTGGGTGGTGGATAAGTGGGTGGGTGGGGGATTGGTGGGTAGTGGATTAGTTTGTGGGGGATGGGTGGGTTGTTGGGTGGGGAATGGGTGGGTTGGTGGGTGGGGAATGGGTGGGTTTGTGGGTGGGGGCTTGGTGGGTGGGTGGGTGATTGGTGTGTGAGTGGGGGAAGGGTAGGTTGGTGTGTGTGTGTGTGTGTGTAGGTATGTGTGTGTGTGTGTGCGTGGGTGTGCGTGTGTTTGAGTGTGTGGTTGTGTTTGTGTGTGCGTGCGTGTGTGTGTGTGTGTGTGTGATAATGTAATTGTGATTACCTAATTGTGTTTACGGGAAAGAGCCCAAAGCTCGTATCTTCCCGTCTCCTGATCGGTTCCATTTTGTACTTAGTGATACTTATCATACCTGTCCTTAAAACTATAGATTGAGATATCATTAACTACCTCCTCGCGTGTGTGGTTGTGTGTGTGTGCGCGCGGGGGATAGGTGGGTGGGTGAGGGATAGGTGGGTGGGTGGGTGGTGGATAGGTGGGTGAGAGGGAGATTGGTGGGTAGTGGATTAGTTTGTGGGGGATGGGTGGGTTGGTGTTTGGGGGATTGGGTGGGTTGGTGGGTGGGGGGGATTGGTGGGTTGGTGGGTGGGGATGGGTGGATTTGTGGGTGGTGGGTGGTTGGGTGATTGGTGGTTGAGTGGGGGAGGGGTAGGTTGGTGTGATTACCTAATTGTGATTACCTAATTGTATTTACGGGAAAGAGCTCAAAGCTCGTATCTTCCTGTCTCCTGATCAGTTCCATTTTGTACTTAGTGATACTTATCATACCTGTCCTTAAAACTATGGATTGAGATAGCATTAACTACCTCCTCGCTTAGCCAATTCCAATTATCAACTACTCTTACACTGAAAAAGTATTTCTTTACATCCTGCAAAGAAGTTTTCTTACCAAGCTTCAAACTATGACCTCTAGTTCTAGAGCCAGCCATATCAAAATATCGATCCCTATCCACTCTATCATAACCATGAAGGAATTTAAAGACTGTCACCATATCCCCCTCAATCTTCTAGCTTCGAGTGATGGTAAGTCTATTTCCCTCAGTCTCTCATCATAACTGAGATTGCGTATTTCTGGCACCAATTTCTTGGCATTTCAAGCTTAGCTATGTGCTTTTTCAAGTGCGGATTCCAAAAGGGGGCTGCATACTCGAGTTTTGGCATCACATAGGTTACATAAATATTTCTGAACATTTCCTAGTCCACGTGCCTGAAGGCTACCCTTACATTTGATAAGAATGCATATGCTGCCCTTACTATGCCATTTATATGTATTTCTGGAGACAAATCTGCCAGTATGTTTACTCCTAGATCTCTCTCATTTTCTGTCTCTTGAAGTTGTACTCCAGCCACCGAGTAGTCAAGCTTGGGCCTTCTTGCACTTGTACCCATTCTCATTACCTTACATTCTGAAGCATTGAATTTCATTAGCCAATTTTCTGACCACTCATGCAGACTATTTAGATCCTCCTGAAGTTCTCTACTATTGTTCTTGTTTCCTGCTTTCTTCACAATCTTTGCATCATCTGAAAACATATTCATGAATGAATTTACAGACTCTGTTAGGTCATTTACATATACAAGGAACAAAAGTGGCCCTAAAACTGAACCCTGTGGAACTCCACTACTAACTCTTCTCCATTCAGACACTGAGTGTCTTACTCTAACCCTCTGTTCCCTTCCTTCTAAGTAAGTTTTTTATCCATTCCAAGTCATTTCCACCTATTCTAGCCATTGCTTGCAGCTTCCTAATAAGTCTCCCATGTGGAACAGTGTCAAACGCTTTCTGGAAGTCTAGGAATATGCAATGTGCCAAGCGCTCTCTTTCCTGTAAGATTCGGCTTACCTCATCATAAAATTCTAATAAGTTTGTTACTGTTGATCTACCTTCTCTGAAGCCATGTTGCCTCACTGACATAAAACTGAAGGATTCCAAGTGAAGAGAGATGTTTCCTTTGTAGTTTCTCCATAACTTTGCAAACAATGCTGGTCAAGGATTCTGGTCTATAGTTCAGAGTCGTATCCCTCCTTCCCTTTTTGAAGATAGGTATCACATTTGCTTGTTTCCAGCATTTTGGAATCTCCCCTGACTCCAGTGACTTTTTAAATATGATACCCAGTGCCACTGATACTGAGCTTGCGCATTTTTTTAGTACATGAGGGGATATATCATCAGGACCTGTAGCTTTATGAACATCTAAATCCATCAGCGATTTGCATACCTCTGTGGCTGTAAGGTTGATGTTCTCTAATACCTGCCCTTGAGCTTCTATCGCTGCAATCTGAGGGGGTGGGGTATTTTCTACTGTAAATAATGACTGAAACTCCTTGTTCAATTCTTTACAGATCTCTTCATCCGTCTCAGTGATGCTTCCATCTGCTCTCTTTAGCCTTAAAACCTGTTCTTTTACCTTCAGTTTTCCTCTGATAAAGCTGTGGAAAAGCTTGGGATTTTCTTTAGCCTTCCTGGTGATGTCCCTCTCATAGTCTCTCTCTGCCTCTCTCCTTTTACTTAGGTAGTCATTTCTTGCTCTTTTGTAGGTTTGGGTGGCATTTATGTTTTTTCTCCTCCTATGCCTTTTCCAGCATTTGTCTCTCCACTCCTTAGCTCTTTTACACCCATTATCGAACCATTTCTCTCTGGCATGAATTACACCTACTTTGGTGACAGGTATGCAGCAATCTACTATCTTCCCATATTTCTCACAAAAGATATCATACATTTCTTGTACAGATTTGTTGTAAAATAAGGTTCTCCAGTCAATAACTGCAAAAAGCTCATTCATATTGATGTAATCTCCTTTCGGATAGTTCCTCCTCATGTCCTCAGTGCCTATACTCTCAGGCAGAATATCTTCAATGATATACTCCATCAACAACACACAGTGGTCACTCTTTACAATTGGTGGTTCATACTCCATTTTTTCAATATCCAACACATTATCTTTGAATACTAGATCAAGTAGTGATGGCTCATCCCCACCCCTGGCCCTCGTTGGTTCCATTACATGTTGGTATAGGAAATCCCTTGTATGCAATCTAGGAATCTTGCCCCGAATGAGTCCTCACCAATGTGTGGGTCAAGATTTATCCAATCTATCTCTTTATGATTAAAATCTCCCATA
>JAXCGZ010000908.1:0-7500 GCA_037179515.1 Halocaridina rubra
TTTCAACTGGTTATGCTTAATAGTCTTAGAGTCTTATTACATTGTGTCAAGTGCTAAAAGTAAATACTGGTATTTCCATATAATAATGGCGAGTTCAAGTGTTTATAGAGATGAAATTTAATATATGGGATCTTGGAAACTAGTAAAGGTGTTATTGATTCTGTGATTAGTGATGGACGAAAATTTTGACAAACTTATCCAATTAGTTATGTAACTTTGGTCAAGATTCGTTTTATGCACCCCTTCCATACCCTACCCAAGAAATCAATGTTGCCACCACTTCTTGAAATGTGCCGTGCTAATGTAGAACTAAATTCACCCTAGTAAGGTATTTTAGGCTTCAAATTTGAGTTGGATTAGGCTTGTTTGGGTTAATTTAGGCTAGGTTGCTTGTGTTAAATTAGTTTATTCAAAACCCGCTGCCGCTCACCAATATTGGCTCTAATACGGTAAAATTGCATTATAGGACCACCTCTATTTTTCAATTGAAATAAATTTATTTTTGGCAGTTTTTTATGTGTTTTGAACGAATCTGACCTTTATTTTTACCGGAAAACAGTATTTTATTTTGTGATATCTCCTACCACAATCTAGGAGATCCCATTAGGACTTTAGGGTTTTAGGTGGGGATAGGCATAGGCCTATTACAAATAAGTAACACCTCTTGAAGTTATCTCTTAACCAGGGGGGCTTCGCCCCCCCTGGGACCCCCCTTATCTTTTCTCATAACCAGGGGGCCTTCGCCCCTGGGACCCCCCTTATCTTATCTCTTAGCCAGGAAGGCTTTAACCTAACCTAACCCCATTATTTCATCTCTTAGCTAGGGGGGCTTTGCCCCCCTGGAACCCCCTAACCTTTCCCTTACCTCTAATCAGAGTCCTCTTCAGATTCGTGCAACTGTTGACGTGTGTGTATAATTTTTCAGAGTGAAGGACTAATTTCCGGAGCAAATGAAGGTCAGATTCGCTTAAATCACATGAAAAACTAACAGAGAACCTTTATATCAACTGGAAAACAGAGGTGGTCCTATAATGCAATAATACCTCTAATACAAAATATAGTGATTCCCGAGAAAATAATTATCAGGTTTATTCAAAACACGTCATATCCTTTAAAAAATAGCTTAGTCCATAACTTAAAGGGGTGCATAATACGAATCTTAACCGTAACTTCTTGTAGCACTCCACCCACGCAACTGGAATATATATTTTCGTAGCATCTAACGAAGTTTTGCTTTGATGGAGAATTTAATTACCAAATGTCTTTGCCCTTTAATCAAGCAAATTTGGTTGAAAACTTACATCCGATTTTCATAAATTATTACTTTTACACCCCAAACAAGTAACATGCAAATATAACATCGAAATTATTTGAAATAAGTAATAAAGGTTAAGATTTGTTTTATGCATCCTATCCATAGCCTACTTGAGAATTATTAAGTGTTACCACCACTTTTTGACATGCATTGCTTTGCCATATAATGACCTAAATTCATCCCATTATTTTATGTATGGCTTTAAATTTAAGGCAGGGTAAGTTAATTGGGTTAAGTTAGATTAAGTTATCTAAGTACCCATCGCCGCCCACCAGTATCGGCATTAACACAAATATATAGTTGCATTTTGGTTGGAAAAATGGTTTCAAGTTCTTATCATTTCGACTCACAAATGGGATTAAGGAACGGATTATGTTCGTGACTAGAGGTACCACTCTATTTGGTAAAGTTATAAAATGGAAATTTGTCATTGCTAATTGGGTGTGAATTAATTTAACCAACCCTAGCAAACCTAACTTAACCTAATTTAATAAACTTCATGACTTTTCCTAACTTGGCGTGTGAAAGAAACTTTTACCATTTTTACCTTTTTTTTTTTTTCAAACTAAGCTTGTATATATAAATACTTTCCAGTAATATATTATGATGTACCTTCATCATTGTAAATATATCAATGTAAAATGAAGCTTTCTCTCTTCTGTACTAGTATAAAACTTTAGTAAGTAAAATAAATATCAGTTATATGTTACAAATAATCATTAGATGGTGTAGAAGCAGTAAGAGTTAATTTTAGTAAATGTTTAATTTCACACCCCCAGTTTAGGAAAAAAAAAAATTTTATTATATCAGGTTAGATTAGTTTACCCCCGGTTGAGAAGCAAGTTTATCACTGAATCTTTTTTTTTTTTTTTTGTAGTGTTTTAGTTTTTTCAGTGCTTTATATATTCATATCAATCATTGTGGGGGTGCGGAAGTAAACAGTAACCTTTGTAGGGTAGCTTTTCAAATTAATATTTTTATTATTATGTACTCTATATTCTTTATTGCCTATGAATTTATTAGCTAGATGTTATGTTTATGGTTAGTAATGAAATTATCCAAAGCAGTTTCAGAGCAATGTGTTCCCCTGCGTGTCGTATTAGTCGAGTAAATGGGGTGGAGCAAGGGTACTGGAAATCCCCTCCTCTGTATTTTCTCTTCCCTAAGAGTCAGAGTATTTTGTGTTGACTCAGCCACTCCTCTTATAAGAAGAAAGCCTCATTTATATTGATAAATATGGTTTTGGTCAATATTTATTAGATAAGTCCCAAAAGTAACATCTGAAGTAATTTTTTGGTGTTTATTTTAGGATTGAGCTAAGGTTAGCTTAACCAAACCTTGAATAACATGTGGCTAACTTGCCATAACCTATACAAACCTCAGTTCCACTTAAGCACCTATAAATTATATCAGGTGCCTCTTTTGGGATTGATCCTACTTAATGTCACACTCCCAGTTTGAAGACAACAATTGTGAAATCTTATATTAGGTTAGGGTGGGTTTGCTTTGCTCTGTTTTGGTTAGATTAGGTTAGGTTAGTTCACCCCTAAATAAGCGAGTTTATGACTGAAGTATTCTTTTCTTCTTATTTTAGTTATTTTTTCAATGGTTTGAAAAATTAAATATTTATATACATTTTTGTATATTTCCTACATTAAATTATTTTGTTAATTATTTATTTTTACATATTTCGCTATGCTTGCAATCATGTTCATTGGAAAATTCAACCATAGGCCTGATTTTTTATTTAAGAAATACAAGATTATCTCTATGGAAGTAGGCCTATATGTCAAAACTAAAGACTTTCGTTGCATAAAACTTTTCTCAGAATTAATGTATATTGTGGTGATCTATCACACAGTTTCATTAGTTATACCTTGTGTGTGTTTTATTGTAATACCATAAGTAATATTGTGCATCTACCTACATGAATATATTCATTGAGAGACTATATTATAACTATTATTCATTTTGTCATTAATTTCACCATTTTCTCATGAATAATTGGAATTTGTTTGTAAAGCTAATCTAAATCTTAGGAAATCCTTAATTATGTAAAATATGATAAAATTATATACTTTTATTTTAGAATGTGATGCTCGTCTGCTTTGTTTACAGAACGGACGAGGACTCTCTCTGAGGACAGCATCAGGTGATGACCTATTGTTAGAGACTCGTAAAATTCGTGTAAATTTATGAGCCTCCCATTTCGCCCCTTGGACTAGTGCTGTCGAATTTGTCAAGCAGTGACTCCTTTTTAATATTGTATAAAGTTTTTGGATTTTGAACAATTATTATTTGATATTGTTGTTTATTTTGATGTGTCCAGCAGTCGTGCCTGGAGCTATAACTCTTTGTTACTAAAGTAAAATTTAACCTTTTCTTTTGGGCTGAAACATTGCTCCATTATAATATTAACTCTTTCAATATATTTTTATATTTTATCGATGAGTCTTTCATTTAAGCCTGGATTTATGCAGTGTTCAGTTAATATTATTTAGTGTATTTGTGTTATTAACCAGTGGGAGTTCTCCACTAACTATTAAGCAAACGTAACTCATGCCCTTCCCCTTTAGTACCGTACAGTTTGTCTTATATTTAATTATAAGCCAGTAAGTTTTAGCCCAACTTTATTTGAAGTTGGTGGAGTAAATATTTTTGTGTACGGTAGCCTGCAAAAAACTGAGAGTAGACTATTCATTGACCAGATGAAAGCAGGCATTCTGGGAATAGTCACTACATATATGATTACAAAAATAATGTAAGACGATTAATATAAAGAGTCTTTAATGAACTTAAAAAAAATAGTTTTTCTGTTTGGTTTTGTATTGTTCATATATTTATTGATTATTAGGTGTTTAGCCTATGATTGTGAACTAATATATGTATGGACCGAAAACTGCTACTACTAGTAGTAGTAGTAGAGTAGCAGTAATAGATAATAATAATAATGGTTTTTACAAGGAGTTAAATTATTTGAAGAAAACAATAATACCAATAATAATTAAAATAATTACGCTAATCATCATCGTCTGCGAGAAAGGAATTTGGGAGCTCTCTCTCTCGCTCGAATACAAATCTTCATTAGCTGAATATTGGTTGAAAAGCAGAAATATTGTCTCCAAAACTAAGTGTTGGAGACAATAATATTGTATCCAATACAGTGTTTAATTGTGGATACTCGCTGTTCAAGAAGCCGAAAGCTTACGATTTTATTTATTGTATTATTGAACTCTTATATTATTGTTTCAATTATTCGCATTTTAACTTTGATATATATATATATAAAATATATATATATATATATATATATATATATATATATATATATATATATATATATATATATATATATATATATATATATATATATATATATATATATATATATATATATATATATATATATATATATATATATATATATATATATATATATACACACACACACACACACACACACACACACACACGAGCCATTTTCCCCTTATAAGGAGAGTAGCTGAGTCAAAGCAAAATATTCTTGACTATTTGGGAAGAGAAAATACAGAGGAGAGGATTTCCAGTCCCCTCGCTCCGCCCCATTTAGTCAGCTTTTACGAAACGCAGGGGAACATAGAGGAAGCATTCTAGCTTCCCTCCCTCAGGGGATATATATATATATATATATATATATATATATATATATATATATATATATATATATATATATATATATATATATATATATATATATATATATATATATATATATATATATATGGTAACGCGCTGGCTTCGTATTCATGAGGTCGACAGATCGGTTCCCGTCCAAGACCGAGAGTTTAAGCTGTTTACTGGCAGGTTACTGTTGTGGCTGGGCACCACAGTGGGGGGGTTGGGGCTTGGCCGGCTGACGAATACCCATTGTATAATGGAAATAAAGGTTTATTATTATTATTGGGAGGTTATTGCTGTGGCTGGGCACCACAGTTGGGGGTTGTGGCTTGCCCCGGCTGATGTTCTTAGCTGGATATCGGAACTGAAACCTGGCAACCTTTACCTTTATATATATATATATATATATATATATATATATATATATATATATATATATATATATATATATATATATATATATATATATATATATATATATATATATATATATATATATATATATATATATATATATATATAGTGAATTTATCACTTGAATTATTCTTAAAACACCTAATTACGTTTTGATATTTCTACAGATATATTTTATAATCATTGATGTAATTAACTTAGTCTATGTTGGTGTTAAATAAAGAGAAAAAAAATGTATGTTGTAGAGACGGTGACGGTCGACTCACTCAAATTCATATAATTACCAGTCATAAATGAAAGAATTCTACAATAAGTGCATATATAAATTAATTTATCTATCTGTCTATACTGGATGTGTATTCTAACATAAGCCTCTGGGTAGAAGGATGAGAAGGTTTATAGAATTATATAAGAAATTATATATAGATACATATGTGAGTTTTAAGATTCTACAGTCTGCCATTAAAAGAAAAAGAAAACTAGTTTTATCATAGAAAACGTAAAGTCATGAATTTTTAATTATGACTATAATATATTTGGTGGACAGCGAGGGCGGGAAAAATATAAGCGAAAACAAGATAAATTTTTATAATTTAAATTTGTAATTTTGGTGACATCGCGTTTATAAATAACGGAATTATCAGTCCATGTGCGACAATTTTTAGCTCTTTTGTCGTTGGAAATTGAATTTCACCTGTAGTTTTTTGTTTATATGTTTTTTTATTGATTTATATACTTTTTTATTAATTTATATTTTGTTTTTTTTATTTTTGCTCCACGTGAGACCTTTATCCATTTACACTGTGGACCCAAACTGTGTGGAATGGGTTGGGGGAATTATAACGCTTTTTATCTTCAAGAAGACGAATTCTGAGAGCTGGGATGGGACGTTTACTTGTGTATGGGTAATTGCTTTGACTCGGCCATCCCCCCCTTTACAAGGGAGTTTATGGCCATTGCATGTATCTGCTATTTATTTATTTATTTTTTATTTACTTATTTATGGCTTAGAATAGAGTGATAAAGTTAAATTCTGGTGACTGGAATAGGAATCACAAGATATATTGTATTATAGGGATGGGATTCGGTTTTACGTCACGAACTCCCTTTTCTACTAAGGGCTAGGACGGTTGCCTTCTTGCGAAGGACTTGTTTTTGGCAGATGTAATCGTTACCCTGAGTGTATGCCCTTACTAACCTCAGTCCGTGACGGGGCGCGAACCTCGAACTGCCGCCTCAGAGTCGCGGACGCTACCATTTTGCCACGGAGACTACAATTGTGTTATATTCGTCTTATAGTTAATATATCAGTGTATGTTTTCATGAGGAGAAGAAATCTTATATATTATCCATTTTTTTCCGTGTTATGTGTTACAGTTAGACCCCTTGAAATGTTCCTGTTTTACGTCACGGACTCCCTTTTCAACCAAGGGCCCTTGAAATGTTGATTTGAATTAGGGTGCATAGAGACAGGTTGGAGCTGTAAGTATGATTAAGGCTGGATGACCTTCCTAAAGCCCTGCGACGGGAAGCGAACCCCGAATGTCGGGCTTGGCATTTCCTGCAACATACGTGATCTACCACTGAGCTACCGCGGCCCTCATTTGAGGCATTTACATAATCATTGTAATTATCTTTTTAAAAAAATGAAACTTAAATTCTTCTTAGACAGCAAAAAAAAAATAAAAAAAAATAAATAAATAAATAAAACATGCGAGTAGAATCTGTGATGAAATGAAAAAAAAAAGAAATTTCTGCGCTAATTTTAAACATTTATATTATGTTCATCATAAATTTTATATATATATATTTTTTTCGATAGCAGTTGTGACTCTTAGCCTTGGTCCCTGAAAGGGGGGTTTACACGGTCAAACGGTTCGTCGAACGCGGTTCGACAGACAAGTGTTTGAAGTGATGTTCGAACGTGTGAACGGGGTATTTGGTTGTCGAACACGTTCCGTGTTCGACAACCAAATACCCCGTTCACACGTTCGAACATCACTTCAAACACTTGTCTGTCGAACCGCGTTCGACGAACCGTTTGACCGTGTAAACCCTCCTTAAGATTCTTCAACATAAAATTTGGAAGTATAGTATTTTTATATTTGTGTAGG
>JAXCGZ010000908.1:12500-35190 GCA_037179515.1 Halocaridina rubra
AAATGGGATTGTAACTTCAATATATTTTTTTTAATGAAAATATACTTTTTTTAAATAAAATAATAATAACAATAGTTGAAAATAGTTGTTAGGCTACAACGATATCAAATAATTATTAATCTTTCACTCACCATTTCAAATAAGCCCCCCTCTCTCTCTCTCTCTCTCTCTCTCTCTCTCTCCTCTCTCTCCTCTCTCTCCTCTCTCTCTCTCTCTCTCTCTCTCTCTCTCTCTCTCTCTTTAATGACTGACTGACTGACAGTTATTTAAATGAATTTCCATAAATAAAAGAAATTATAATGAAGTTTTGCCTTGGGTAATCCTGACATATCTCGCTGCATAATTTAAATATTGATTGAGTAAACAGATAGAAAAAAAAAACACTGAAGGGTGATAGCTGAAGGAGAGTAAGTTTAGACAGGATATGAATGGCAGAAGAAGCAACATGTACAAAAAATTATGATGATGATAATTATTATTATTATTATTATTATTGCTGTTGTTGCTATTTTTATTATTATTATTATTATTGTTACTATTGTTGTTTTTATTATTATTATTATTATTATTATTATTATACTTGTTATAATTTCAATAAAATATATAATATAGCAACATTTTACAACATGAAAAACTGATAATATATCTCTGTCTCCTTTCTTAGTACTTCTTTTCTCACTACCATGTAGGGTCGATGTTTCTGCCAACTCTCCAGCCCTTAGCCTACCTACTCTCTTCTCCTCTCCCTCTTCCACCCTACACCTCCATCTCCATCACCCTGTACCAACATAACTCTTATTGCAGTGACATAACACATTAAATAAATTACAAGCAATTTGATTTTTCAATAAATTATATATCAAATTGGATATTGCTTGAGAAGCCTACATCGCGGGTTCGAGCCCTGCCGCGGGTCGTTAAGGAGGGCATCTAGCCTTTATATAGCTCCAACCAGGTCTGTTCAGTCTTCATTTATGAGGACTAATTATGACACAAATCGTACCTTATTGACTATTCCTTAAACGTTGTAGGTATAAAGATCTTTAAAATTATGTTTGAAAAGATAGAGATCAATTATCGTAAAGATAATGTTTCTGTCATTAGTAAAGATAATCTCTCTTGCATCCAATCATTCTTTTTTTTTAATTATTAGCATATCCTTAGTATATATTAACTGAGCTAAACTAATTAAAAGAAAATATGACCAGGTGAAGATAGCACCTCCCCAGCAGCAGTTATCGCTTTCGGTAGGTTAATATTGCATCATCGCGATTCGGTATTGCATCATCGCCATATTCTAAATATTCTACTTGTCACCATTTTTACGTACGCTAAGATTGATGAATATTTAAAGCTTATCTTTACAGAAGTCTATAAAAACGCCATTTAAAATTATTTCATATAAACTAATGAATGGGGTGAATTATATCAGTGATCAATACATGTTATTAAGATTGCCAAATACAGTATATAATGCAAAGTAAACATGTGCATATCAGAGAAAGTTCCTGCGTATACGTAACCCCATGTGCACTTTATTCACAAAATAATAAGAAAAAGACTGATCTGTGTTAGCTTTACTTTAAGAGATGGACTTTCTAAATGGCTATTGATATGCACCTTATTTGTAACGTTTCAGAAGTTTGCAAGATGGGTGTAATTGCATTAACGATATCATTATGAATATATGCATTGCGCTTCTTATACATTGATATGACTATTAACGTTATACACTTGCAACATTGGCTATATTTATTTATTTATTTATTGCATATTAATTTATTTTTATTTACTCTTTGAAACACTCATTAATAGCCGTTTGTAAGATTTAATATATATATATATATATATATATATATATATATATATATATATATATATATATATATATATATATATATATATATATATATATATATTTATTTTTTTTTATTTTTTTTTTTTCTCACTTGACTGTTAATATTTTTCTTGATAAAGGAAATAAATTTTCCCATAATTATGGTTGCTCAGGATGTGACAATAAACCTGTACAAATGGTCAGAGCGCCAGTTTCAAAATAAGCAAATTTGCAAACCATTTTATATAACAAATCTAAATACCATCGCACAGCCATTACTAGCTAGCTCTTTTCCGTCTGTAATACTGTAAGCAGTTACAAGTGCATGTGGATTATATATATATATATATATATATATATATATATATATATATATATATATATATATATATATATATATATATATATATATATATATATATATGTATGTATGTATGTATGTGTGTGTATTTGTGTGTTATTCCCTAATCATGCTTACGGGAAAGAGCCCTATGTATGTAACTCCCCATCTCCTGATCAGTTTCATTTTTATAATTAGTGAAGCTTATAATAGTTGTCCTAAAAAATATGATTGCATTTACCATTAACTACCTCCTCGCTTAGCAAATTCCAATCATTAACTATTTTTACACGTAAAAGGTACCCCATTACTTCAAGGGAAAGAGGTTTTCTTACGAAGCTTCAAACTATATCCTCTAGTTCTAGAGCAGCCATATGAAAATATCGATCCCTATCCACTCTGTCAAAAACAAGGAGAAATTTAAAAAACCGTCACCTTATCTCCCTCTTCCTTGTAGCTTCAAGTGATGGCAAGTCTAGCTCTCTTAACCTCTCCTGATAACTGGGATTGCACATGTCTGTCAACACTTTCGCAGCATGTCATTGAACTCTTTCTGTTTATTTGTTTTTTAAATGCGGATTCCAGAAGGTGCTGCATATTCAAGCTTTGGCCACACAGAAGTTACATACACACACACACACACACACACACACACACACACACACACACACACACACACACACACACACACACACACACACACACACACACATATATATATATATATATATATATATATATATATATATATATATATATATATATATATATATATATATATATATATATATATTTACTTGTCCATGTTTCTAAAGGGCACCCTTACATTTGCTAAGAAAGCATATGCAGCCTTTGCTATACCATTTATATTTATTTCTAAAGACAAATCTGCTAATTTCTTTACCCCTAGATATCTATCGTCCTTTGTCTCTTCAAGTTCTGCACCCACTATTGAGTACCCAAAGTTGGGTATATAATTTAGAACTGTGTCTCTTCTATCCATCTTGTGGACAGGTCCAACGTTATTTGGTTTCCAGCATCTTGGAATCTCCCAGATTCCAGTAATTTTCAATATGATGCATAGCGCCACCAATAACAGTTTGGCATATTACTTAAGTACACAAGGGGATATGCCATCAGGCCCCATAGTTTTATGGGTATCTAACTCCATCAGCGTTCTGCTTACGTCTGTAGCTGACAAGACGACGTTCTTTAATACCGCCCCAAGAACTCTTTATTTCTGCAATCTAAGGGGGGTGGAGTATTTTCTACTGTAAATAGTAGCTAAATCTTTTTCAGTTCTTCACATATCCATTCATCTATCTCAGGACTGTTTCTGTCTGCCCTCTTTGACTTTAAAACTTGTTCTTTGACCTTTAATTTTTCTCTGACAATGCTGTGAAAAAGTTTGGGATTTTCTTTAGCCCTCCTAGTAATATCCCTCTTATAATCCCTCTCTGCCTGTTTTAATTAGGTTATCATTCTCGCATGTGTGTGCCATGCATTTATACATTTTTCCTCCTATACCTATTCCAGCGCATATGTCTCTCCTCTCCTTAGGTCTTTTACACTCATTATTGAATCATTTCTCTCTGACATTAATAAATCTTATATTGGTGGATGCCTGCAACAGCTAACTATATCCTCATATTTTTCACAAAAGATTTCGTACATCCTTTGTACAGATCTGTTGTTATTTATAGACCTCCAGTCAATACCTGAAAAAAGAAAATTCATTTTGTTGTAATTTAATTTCTAATAGTTCTTCCTCATCTCCTTCTTAGTGCCCTTACTCTTAAACAGAACACTTTCGATTATATATATTTTTTTCCATTTGGTGGTTCATACTTAATTTTGCCAATATCCATGACATTACCTGTGAATACTAAATCGAGAAGTGATCTTTCATCTCCACCCCTCCACACCATGTTGGTGCAGGAAATTCCCTATTTACACAATCTAGGAATCTTGCCCCAAAAGAATCTTCCTCACTTTGTGGGTTAAGACTAGTCCAATCTAACTATGATTAAAACCCCTATAATCAATATCCTACACTTTCTCTCCCATGAGATGTTTACAACGGTCTTTATATCTTCAATAGTACCCCTTTTACTGTCGTCATAAACCTCTAGCTTTTGTTGAATCCCTTGGTGGGTTATATGCAACAGCTATTATAATGTGTTTATGCGTTGCTGTTTGTGGTGTGTGTGTGTGTGTGTGTGTGTGGCTGTTTGTGTGGTGTGTGTGTGTGTGTGTGTGTAACATCACAATAATAATAATAATAGAATATTTTTCCCTTAATAACATGTTGAACATCAGGTGAATGGTACCTGTGTCTCTGGTCTCCAGCAGTTGACTAAGAGGGATAAGTGAATGAGGTCTCAATTTCGTTATCCCTGGGTCATGTTTTTCCCCTTACCAGCTTGAAGAGGAAATAAATGAAGCTCTGCTGCCTCGCTTCTTTTCTAACAGAATACCCACCCTTTAATTATTTGGTAGATATGACCTCATGTTAAACAAGTGTATTTCTTTTTGCTCTATATTTACTGCCTTTTTTTATATCCTTAAACTTATGAACTATAAAGAAAACAATATAAAACCTCTATTCACTTTTTATTCGACGTAACACAAACAGAATAAGAAAATAAGTAAATATACATAATCGGGGTGCACACACATACATTCACATGGTAAAAAAAAAATAACTATATATCTCTACTGGCTACAGTGAAAGAAAATAGGAAGAGCATGCATTGGCACATTTGCAATGAAGAAATCATTGTTGCTACAGGTTTTTTTTTTAATACTGTTGAAACAAACATAGAATCGTTGGTACAGGATTTTTAACATAGTCCTATTAACTGGTGAAATAGACCTATAAAATTCAGTGTATATACATGTTTCTGATACAGAACTGTATTGTAATTGTTTAGATTCGTGTTAAATGTTCAGTTTCTTCCACTGTAATTGGATTTGTTACTAAGTTTGGGTGAAAACATAGATATAAGATCAAACGTGGAGCTTGAAAGGGGGTTGAGAAGGTATTGGAATCTATTGTCTTTGTTCTAGTAAGTTTTCTTTAACCTCGGAATCTGTTTAATCCCCCCAAGACGATCTGAGGTACCTCTCTGGAATCATCGTCGAAGAAATCATCATTGATGATACCACCATCAATGATACCTCCATCAATAATACCTCCGTCGATGATACCACCATCAATGATGCCACCGTCGATGAAGTTTCCACTTGTGAAGCTCTGCTGCTGTTGTTGGTTGAATCTGTTGCTGGAGAAAGACTGTTGTCTCTGAGTGTTGAAATTGCTGGTGAAAACTTGAGCTGGCTGCACTACTGGGCGCTGGGTTGTGGCGAAGACTTGAGGTGTTGGTCTGAAGGTGGGTTGACGGTTGAGGCTAGGGCGTGGGGCACTAATGACGTTAACGGCAGCTCCTAGAGAAGGCTCTACGTCGAAGCTCTTGGCGAGACCAACGGCGCCATTTCCAGCTCTTGTTTCTTGACTGAGGGAATTGCGATAACGAGCTTCGACGTTGGTTCCTGGCTCTTCGCTGACTTCTGCTACGAAACCTGAGTCGCCATCAACGTAATATCTGACTACCCTGTGTATACAAAAATAAATAAATAAATAAATAAAAACTTTCCAATACTTACCAAGATTACAAAATCACTTGTAATTGTAAGATAAAAAGAATCTATATCCGCTATGCACTGACAGATGTTCTTAGCTGCCAAATCGTATAGAAATATAGTTTCCTGTCTATATATTGATATACAAATAGATTTTGCTGTTCTGGAATGCATTCATAACATCAAATATTTATGTGATTCAAGCATGAGACAACCTAATATTTCTCTCTCTCTCTCTCTCTCTCTCTCTCTCTCTCTCTCTCTCTCTCTCTCTCTCTCTCTCTCTCTCTCTCTCTCTCTCTCTATCTATCTATCTATCTATCTATCTATCTATCTATCTATCTATCTATCTATCTATATATATATATATATATATATATATATATATATATATATATATATATATATATATATATATTGATTCTGTTTCACGAAAAATACGTGAATATTGTAAATGTGAATGGTTATGGCTACGTAAGGAAACTGAAAGAAATTTCTTTAAATTTCCTTACGTAGTCACAGCTATATATATATATATATATATATATATATATATATATATATATATATATATATATATATATATATATATATATATATATATATAAAGTACAAATATTTTCTTACATGAAAAGTCCATTAGGTTGTAGCCATCTGTATTCGCCCTCAGTACGCCCTGATGGAGAGACAGATTCCTTGTGTTCTTTGACATCTCCTGTTTCTTCCACATTGACCCCATATTCGAATTCGTAGGGGGTTGGCTGTGAATGACAATAATAATATTAATAATAATAATAACAACAATAATAATAATAGTGACTACAATACTGCAAAAATGAAGAAAGCTCCTAAAGCAGTAAGTATGGGGTTTTTGGTGTGTGTGTGTGTGAGAGAGAGAGAGAGAGAGAGAGAGAGAGAGAGAGAGAGAGAGAGAGAGAGAGAGAGAGAGAGAGAGAGAGAGAGAGAGAGAGAGAGAGAGAGAAGAGAAGAGATGAGATTCACTCACACCTTATATTTCTTCTAAACAGGTTTGACTCATCTTGATTTTTTCTTTCAAGTATTATTCTGTGGAACTAATGGGACATACGAGTATATATGTCAAGGTTAGGTGAATCGCAGAGATGGAGAAACTTGAGCTCTTTACCTGCTATGATTTATCTCATTAAAACATACATGCATACACATACTAGCATATATGTGTGTGCGTATATATATATATATATATATATATATATATATATATATATATATATATATATATATATATATATATATATGTGTGTGTGTATATATATATATATATATATATATATATATATATATATATATATATATATATATATATATATATATATATATATATATATATATATATATATGTGTGTGTGTGTATATATATATATATATATATATATATATATATATATATATATATATATATATATATATGTGTGTGTGTGTGTGTGTGTGTGTGTGTGTGTGTGTGTGTGTGTGTGTGTGTGTGTGTGTGTGTGTCCGTGCGTGTGTGTGTGTGAATATATGTGTCTTTGTGTGTACCAAAATAGGAACTGCCCTTCTCGTAAACAGTATCTAAAAGAAACAATAATAGTGATTCAATACGTAAAAGATAAATTAATGTTGTCTTTTTTAATTCCGAGTAATTTTGCTCTTTATGCCTTTTGCTCTGATTTCTTAGTCCGTGGTCAGATTACTCGCCTCTGGAGTCTAGGCCACCGTGGGGTGTTAGGAAGGTCACCCAATCCTTAATACCACGTCCATACTATGTCCAACCCCATAATGGGGCTAATTACATTATTTATTTTCTATTAAATTTACGCTTAATATTATATATTTTTCTTATTGCAGGTGATCCGAGCCGTTGAAAATGTAAGTGTTGCTGCCGTTATCATTTTGTGTTCGTGTGTTTTAGAAGTAGTAATATATATATATATATATATATATATATATATATATATATATATATATATATATATATATATATATATATATATATATATATATATATATATATATATATATATATATATATATATATATATATATATTAGGAAGTTCAATGTTTACTAGTCATTTGTTTATATATTATGTATACACCTGCTTATTTATAAAAAGAATTGGATGGATATTCATGCACGAGAGAGAGAGAGAGAGAGAGAGAGAGGAGAGAGAGAGAGAGAGAGAGAGAGAGAGAGGGGTGTGTGTCCTTACCTGTTCGACGTCAAACTGAGGTGCGGCCAGTGATGTCGCCAATAGGCCGCAGACGAGGATGATCTGAGGAAGTAAATAAAACAAGTTAAATTTGACGCTTTGTTTACCGTAAAAAGTGCACATATTCCCCTGTACATACGCACATACTCGTATGTACACATCACAAATGATTATAGAAAAATAAACACTTATTTGTTGAGATATTGACGCATATATATAAATAAAGAGGAAGAAAATGACATTCATTTTTAATGTTAGATTAATGAGTTTTTTTTTTTGGTATTCGTTCGTAACCTATTTTGAGAATTGAAATATATTTTTTGTTTTTCGTGGTGCATCCTCTGCCTCCCAGTGTTCATTCTTTCTTTTTTCCTTCGCATTCTATTTACTTGTTTGAAACAGAAAACAAGAATACCGTCACTGTGTTTCCCTGTTTTGGCAGATGTAATCATTACCCTGAGTGCATGCCCTTGCTAACCTCAGACCGTGACGAGGCTCGAACCCTCGACCTGACTCCTCAAAGTCGTGGACGTTACCGCTTGAGCCATTCTTTACTATTGTCAAGAGCAATAATGACGCCAATGTTATTCACTTATCTCCCTCTTACTGTATCGGACTTTTTTTTTTAGTTCAAGTTTTTTGCTCATGAATATCTTACCGAGTAAAAGGAATTCCATTTGGTCAGGAATACACAGTCACTCTGAGTCCACAGTAAATTCCTGTGAGCCAGTCGTGCATACTCATGCTAAATATTTGAGCCTACTTTCTGTTTTTTCCTCTCTCTCTCTCTCTCTCTCTCTCTCTCTCTCTCTCTCTCTCTCTCTCTCTCTCTCGGAACAGACCAGGGGACGGGAAGTTACGAGCTTGGGGCTCTTTCCCTTAAGCGCAATTGGGAAATTACATTTAGGTAATTACACACACACACACACACACACACACACACACACACACACACACACCACAGAACCTAGCACTGAAAGTCAGAAACTCAGCTAAAAAAATTTAAAATACGTACACAAAAAAATATACGCTATATTGAAAGAAACATATTAAGACGAGCTCTCTCTCACGCCCGCTCAAACACACACACACACACCGCTATATGCACCATAAGATAAACGTGAGAGAGTTAAAACAGAAAAGCAGAATGTTTTTCCACCTCTCAGAATTTGACTCCTTACCCCTTTTAGCAAGAGCTTTCCACCCAACAGAAAAAGTGGTCTCATGATTGCAGACTCATCCTGACCTCTCTCAGAACTCCTATATTTTAAACTCACCTCTCTCTCTCTCTCTCTCTCTCTGTTCTCATTGCTTGTCTCCTCTCTTTCTTCTTATTCATCATATATTCTTCTTCGTCTTCCTTCATTCTTCTTCTTTTTCTACTTCTTCATTTTCTTTCTCTGTAATTCATTCCGTATTTATATGGGGTCATTTATTAGCATCTTAGAAACTAGTGTTGATGTTTGCTCAAAGCTTTAAAGCTTACTAATGCCCTTCAAGACACCAACCTTTCTCATTGATCTGGGCTTTGAACCGGCACAAATTTGAGCTGTCTTGATCCCCCAGTGGTTGGATTTATCAAATATACTGAGTTTATGATTTGTGATTTTTTAGGCTAATCTAATCCTTTCCTTTCTCTCCATATTCATCTTTTCTATTTTCTCATTCTTTGTCTTTTTCTGCTTAGTCATCATATGTACACAGGTTATGATTTACGTTTTTTATTTAATTTCTTTTCCTTTTTTTTAAATTTAGTGAAATAAGTCTTATTTTTTCTTTTAACAAAGTCAAGTTATCGCATTTTCTCTCCTTCATCTTTGCATCATTTGTATTTTTTTTCGTGTTTTTTTATGTTTTTCTATTTTTGTTGCTTGAGTTATGAATTTTAATTTTGGTTCATTTGGATTTTTAGCGTCATTTTCTAAGCAAAAAAAAAACTATGATGTTCCTTATCATGCCCCATGTGCATAATGTCTACACATAGAAAGTATTCTTGAGATGGAAATTAAATATCTAACAAAATGTATAAAGATTAATTGTTAAAAGGAAATTTAAATAAGATGCCAAATAATTACCATTCTGAAAGTAAAAGGAAAGAGGCAAAGTTGCACATGGTATTAGAGACCTTAGTGACAACACCTAAACCAAACCGGTTATGGAAAAGTAACATGCGAAGCGAAGAGTAGAATGGTCGAGTGTTCATCTTCCTAGATGTTTAGCAGATGCCCTTTTGATCTCAGACAGACTGCTATCATCCATACTAAAAGCCCCATGGCTTCATTGGCCTTCCATCTATTATTAATCTTAGCCAGGCATCACATCACTCCTCTAGTTTTTATCTCTGTCAACACGTTTTTCTTTGTGTATCATTTCCTCATCTCTGCCTTATCCTTAACCTTTTTCTTTTCCTTCGTTTTGGTGTTTTATCGCACCCGGGCGTTTATTGATGACGGCAGTTTTTGCCTGTCTCGGTGTCATACTTTTTTTTTTCTTGCCAAGACATCATTTCACTCTTTTGTTATACTTCTCTATGTGTCTCCCATCCATTCAAGCCATTCACTTGTTTTATCTTATCATTACATCTGACCTCCATTTCATTCATTTATTTTGTCTTCACAAAACGTAACTCCTCTCTTCCAATTTATCTCTCTCACGACATCGTTTCAAGTCTCCCATTCTATCTATTCATCATATCTGTCCTTCATCCCATTCATTTATCAACCAATCCTTCACTTCCTATTCCTGGAGACAGATTCTCCTATCCCACGATTAAAATAACAATCTTTAGATCAGTCTTCATCCCACGCCTTTTGATTACGAAATTTTTTTTGAAGGATACGCATAAATTTTCTTACATGCTACAAACACACACACACACACACACACACACACACACACACATATATAATATATATATATATATATATATATATATATATATATATATATATATATATATATATATATATATATATATACCTTGTTGAATTGAATTAGTGACTTTTTGGGTGCCTACCAGGGGATGTAACTACTGAGTTAACTTTTGTCTGTAGTGAAGATCATTATATACTAATGAAGCCACATGCCTTTGAAGTCTACTTTCCATCTATCGAAAGAATAATGAATATTAATATAGCCTACTCTTAAATACCGTGTCACATATTTCAAAAGTCCATATACTTTCTACTTCCCTAGATGATAAATAATAACTGCTTATAATTCATTTACAATTGCCTTTCACTCTTAATTATCTCTATACAACCCAAGGGGTCTTGAGGAAATGAGAGAGGATGAGAATCGGTGGTGTATGGGTGGGGTTGGGGGGGTAAGCCTTTTCAAAAACCTGTTTTTGAGTACCCTCGAGGAACTTGGCGGAAAGGGCATACGGGGAGGAGGATTCTTGGCGGGAAGAGCATACGGGGAGGAGGATTTCTTGGCGGGAAAATTATGACCCTAAACCTACAAAGAACCTTTGTGCTCTTCACTCTCATAACTTCGAGAACATTAGAATCGCTAATGATTTGCGGTTGTCATAAAAAGCAAGGCTAGCTGGTAAATTATCAAAACTTGTCTTGTCTACAGGGAAGGGGAATTATGGATATTTAATGAGAGATCTGTGCCCCCAATTCACCCCTCCTCCATTTTTTTTTTATGGTATTTAGATATAGGGATGGCCATTCTATTTGCAGTTTTAAGTATTTTGAGTTTGATTGACCTCTTTTTTTCCTCTTATGAAGTTAATATTTATGACTTCGAACTCTGACCTCGTAATTTCCTTTGGGTAATTTTAGTTTCATTTAAGATTATCTTTTTTCCTATACTCTTCTCGTTCTCTATATCCCATTTTTATACACTATCCATCCACGTTACAGGATACAGTCATAGATTCTATTCCCCTTTGAATACTAAAGTCTTTCAAAGTAACTTTGAAAGGAAAACTACTGCTTTTATCACCTTTATCCTAGTGAATGTCAAACTTTTTTCCTCTCGTAGAAACTTGTTTTATGATTGGTCATAAACTTCAAGACTTTAGAAATACATAAATATGTCAAAGCAACCCTTCTACCCTATGTGGAATTGAGTTACAACTGTATATACCAGAGCTCTTATGTCTATATACAATTATTTAATTCATTTTAGTGTTTATATTAATTTTTGTTTTAACAGTAGAAAATATTTGTTAAATTTGTCTAAGCTCTCGCATTTTTCACTCCTAAACCATTTAGCCCTAAACTTATATTCAGTCTGGCATAGTCATTATCCAGAAGCACATGACACGTATTATAATATTGCATTTACACTTGTCTCTCACAATTTCTATGTCAGATACTATTAGCCCCAATTTTGAAGATCCTTAATGGCCATATTGCAAAGACTAAATTACCAGCAAGAGTGTAAGGTCTTACCAGTAAGTGTGTAAGAAAAAATCAGAACCTTGTGTGATTAGACCCAGCAACCTTACATTGATATTTATCAGAACGAATTATTGTATTGCGTTGCTTTCGTCATATCACAGGAAATCAGAAGTGGTTACAGTATCACGACCCAAGGTACGACGCTAGATCACGATCTCCTGTTGACTTCATACACTGATCACCGCAACCTCGTGATTAGATTGTTTATATTTGTGTATTCATTTATAATTTCTCTTGTCATATCTGTATATTCTTGTTTAATATGAGATTGTATATATGAGATTGTTTGTATTCGTGTATTCATTTATAATTTCTCATTTCATATCTGTATATTCTTGTTTAATATGAGATTGTTTGTATTCGTGTATTCATTCATTATTTCTCCTTTCATATCTGTATATTTTTGTTTAATATGAATTAATAATATTGCCTTGATTGGTATGGACTTAAGCCAGTTAGAGGCTCCATCCTCCTGTGCCATTAGGATCTTTCTCTTCATGTTAGAAGATATTACAACTTTTCTTCTTTTTCTTCTTCTTCTTCTTCTTCTTCTTCTTCTTCTTCATCATCATCATCTTCTTCTTCTTCTTCTTCTTCTTCTTCTTCTTCTTCTTCTTCTTCTTCGGTTCTATTGGAATGTTTTTGTCTACCCAAAATTCATCATGATAATCTCCAGATTATGTCTTTTTTTTCCTAATTATCTACGGTAAAAATACACTTGAAGAAAAATTTGGAAACCTTTGGACTGCAAAATATTTATAACAGAATTGTGTGTATACACACACCTCTAGAACTAGAGGTCATAGTTTGAAGCTTCGTGAGAAAACTTCTTTGCATGATGTAAGGAAATACTTTTTCAGTGTAAGAGTAGTTGATAATTGGAATTCGCTAAGCGAGGAGGTAGTTAATGCTATCTCAATCCATAGTTTTAAGGACAGGTATGATGAGTATCACTAAGTATAAAATGGAACCGATCAGGAGACGGGAAGATACGAGCTTTGGGCTCTTTCCCGTAAACACAATTAGGTAATCACACACACACACACACACACACACACACACACACACACACACACACACACACACACACACACACACATATATATATATATATATATATATATATATATATATATATATATATATATATATATATACTGAGAGAGAGAGAGAGAGAGAGAGAGAGAGAGAGAGAGAGAGAGAGAGAGAGAGAGAGAGAGAGAGAGAGAGAGAGAGAGGTAAATCTTGGACATATATAAGATGCTGTGTTTAACCATCACATCTACATTTATGCAAATATTTGTACAATGTCATTTCTTGCCTCAGTGATTCTTTCTCTAAAACATACACGAAATGTATGGAACAAACCTCAGTACATTACATTAGTGTGATGTGGAATAAAAATGTTTTAGCTTAAGAATAAAATGAAATGTACAGGTTTCATATTTAATGAATTAATTTTTTTTTTCTTTATCGATCATTTCCAGTACTTTTCACAGTTTTCTTTGGTGTAGAATTAATGAAACATTTACAATTGATTTCTTCCTTGCCTCTCACTCATTCTCAATCTCAGTCTCACCTCTCACTTTCAGGCTCACTACTTATTTAGTCTCATCTCCCACTCTCATTCTCACCACTTACTCAGCTTCTCACCATTCACTCTCTGTCTCCCCTCCTACTCTTAGTCTCACCACTCACTCACACTTACCTGTTACCCTTAGTGTCACCACTCAGTCTCACCACTCACTCACACTCACCTCTTACCCTTAGTTTCACCACTCACTCACACTCACCTTTTACCTTTAGTTTCACCACTCACTCACACTCACCTTTTACCCTTAGTTTCACCACTCACTCTCAGTCTCACCACTCACTCACCTTTTACCATTAGTTTTACCCTCTCTCTCTCTCTCTCTCTCTCTCTCTCTCTCTCTCTCTCTCTCTCTCTCTCTCTCTCCCTAAACATGCAACATCAGTGAAGCAGTAAACATAATAACTCGATTAGTGCAATCACCTGTTTAATCAGGCATGTAAACATCCTTAAGTGGGCAAATGTTGAGCAAGCGATGACGGGAGAACGTGCCTTCTCATTATTAGAAAAGGTCCATTAAGTGGTGCCGGTTTTATTTACGTATATTGATGACGGGTCATTATTCAGTGGGATCGAACCCAGCCAGGGGTCTTTTATGTGCCTGAGTTTGAGAACGAGAACACGAGAGCATCTTTAACTGGGCAATTGTTGAGCAAGCAATGACTGGAGTACAAGCGCCTGCTTTAAGCAAGGCTCGGTTTTACCTGCGAACATCAGGGTGTTGCTCAGGCGGTAGCGTCCGCGAGTCTGAGGTGTCAGGTCGAGGGTTCGCGCCCCGTCACGGTCTGAGGTTAGCAAGGGAATGCACTCAGGGTAACGATTACATCTGCCAAAACAAGTTCTTCGCAAGGCGACAACCGTCCTAGCCCTTGGTAGAAAAGGGAGTCCGTGACGTAAAACCGGAGCATTAGGGTGTTGGGGTAAGAGGACCGCGGAAACCGAGTGGTCAGTTCTGGAGTACGGAGTTCACGGACTCGCGATCGAGCCCCTGTGGGGCGCTAGGAATGGCATCTAGCCTTAATTCCCTAGCCAAACTGTCTGTGCCCCCCCCCCATTTTGGAAACTAATTGTGACACATTAAACGAGGATTAAGGGTGTTTTGACTGGATGTAAAAACCTCCTCGTGTTCCCCTCCCAGCCGTAAAAGTCAACAATATGGGATGGAGCGAGGGAACTGGGAATCCCTCCATCGTATTTTTCTCCCAGGAAGAGCTGGGGCTTATAAGGGGATTATGGCCCGTGTATATAGATAAAGATAGATAATTACTGATTTTTAAAACTGATTTTTTCTTCCTGTTAATCTGTTAGTCATGCAGTCAAGACCTCCCCCCCTCATTTTTAACTCATGAGATCAATACCTTTCACTTTTATCTTGGAGATGGGATTACGATGGTGTCAGCATTTTTATTTCCTCTTTATATTTTTATTATTTTTATGGAGAAGGGACTTTATTGAGAAATAGAATACACACATACATACATACACGTGTACGCACGCACATGCATCCTATCATTAAAAGGGGTGGGATCTCTTAAATTAGGAATGAAAAGTCACTAATATAATTTTATCAAGTTACAAGAGTCAAGGATCAGTAATACGAGAAAATAAAATTTATACAAAAATCAAATGAATTGTGATGAGTCTTTGGCCCGATTCCTTAAATAGTGTAAACCTAGGATACCATATTATTAGTTAGCTAGACACACACAAATGGATTCCATAAACGCATCTGACGCGGTTCTGTGTATGGCTAGGATCCCACTTGTGATCCTAGCCATACACAGAACCGCGTCAGATGCGTTTATGAAATCCATTTGTGTGTGTCTAGCCAGCTAACAATATGGTATCCTAGGTTTACACTCTTTAAGAAATCAGGCCTTTATCTCTTTCTCTACCTATATATATACTAGTTCATAGATGTATCCATATGTAAACTTCAAGTCAACTGTGTATCCTACATTTTTTTGTCAGATTTATTACCATGCTCAGAAAATATGTTTTATTTTACTATGAAATTACTATAGAACTAGAAACTGTTTATGAATCTATTTATTATTAAACAATACTTAAAAGGAAAGAAAACTCTTGAGTGAAACAATATTCGGAATAAGAATTAATTGTTTATATATCAGGTCGTAATTGGACACCTCTTCCTTCGCCAAAACTTGGCAATTAATTCACTTTCTTATATTATTTCTGTGATTCATTTCGTGAACATTTAAGAGAGAATGTTGAGAGTTTTGGTCTTTATATCTATATATACACAAGGGCCATAATCCTCCATGTATGGAGGTGGCCGAATCAAAACAAAACCTTGACTCTTTGAGGGTGAAAAATACGGAGTGGGGAATTCTCATTCCTCTCACTCCGCCCCATTTAATTGACTTTTATTGCACGCAGGGGAACACAGAGGCTGTAATTCTTGTCTCTCTACCCAAGAAGAAGGATAAAAAGATATTATAATGTAAGATTGAATTGAGAACGAACATGAAAAGCAGAGTACTCTCAAGTCCTCACTTGGACAGAACCCACCCATATCTAAGAAAAAGAGAGAAGCAATCGTCGAGAAAGATGGAATTGACATGGGATGCAGAGGATGCTCAACCTCACTTGAAGAGAACCCACCCATCACCAGAACGAAAGAAGATATTTTTTTTTATGACTGTGACACCAGGACAGGAGGCCCCCCCCCCAAAAAAAAAATAGATTTGCCCTCATCTGGCCTGGGCACGAAGAAAACATTAAGTAAAGATAAACAGAGAAGGGGGAGTGTTGTGACTTGTCAGATGTGAAGGGATAATAAGAGATGTGTAACGAATATCTTAGAATATTCGGTTAAAGTAGACGAGAGAGCGAACATGGTAAGAACGGGACCTTTGACTCCTCACTTGGCTGGAACCCATTCAATTTATAAAATATCCAACACATGCTTCCAAAGATACACACAAAAACACACAGACACTCAGAGCATCAGTGACTAAATGGGCGAAACGTGAGAGAATAATAGTGAATCATTAGTCAACAAACTCACGGACAAGATACTCATAAAACAACCACAAAACCCAGTAATTTATCTCGGAAGGTGTTTGGTTTATTGCTGGGACTGAGCGCTTAAGTACCTGAAATTTTAAACTTTTTATTGTTTTCTTAGTTTGGGGATTTTTTGGACACGATGGCTGGTTTAATATTTTTAGTTTTATTGCTCGTTTAGTCTGGGTTCTTTTTTTTGGGGGGAGAGGGGGCTCCATTCTGAATTATTATTATTATTATTATTATTATTATTATTATTATTATTATTATTATTATTAGTATTATTATTATTATTATTATTATTATTATTAGTATTATTATTATTATTATTATTATTATTATTATTATTATTATTATTATTATTATTATTATTATTATTATTATTATTATATATTTCTCTCTCTCTCTCTCTCTCTCTCTCTCTCTCTCTCTCTCTCTCTCTCTCTCTCTCTCTCTCTCTCTCTCTTTTTTTTTTTTATTTATTCAGATAACTGTACATGGGGACATGTGCACATGGGCACTCCCAATCATATTGCAGTTGATAACATTACAATCTATGTGGTTATGTATAAATAACATACTAATAGAATTTGCAATTAATTTTAAATATCATAGCAAGTAATTAATAATAAAATATAGTGTAATAATTGAAGAGTACTTGAAGAGTAATCATTGTGACAATATTTTCAATAGCCCTTGTTGAGTGCTATCATTAAAATTCAGTTGCACTTTTCAACAGTACTACTGCAGACAATTTGAAGCAGATATAGAATAACAATTTTCAGGTTAGAATAATAAGTAGGTACATACATATATATATACACACATACATACACAATATATATATATATATATATATATATATATATATATATATATATATATATATATATATATATATATATGCATGCATTAATTAGATGAGCAATAGAAACACCACTGGGGCTTCATAGCCATACATATCAAGGAGAGAGAGAGAGAGAGAGAGAGAGAGAGAGAGAGAGAGAGAGAGAGAGAGAGAGAGAGAGAGAGAGAGAGAGAGAGAGAGAGTTTGTGGTATTCATTTCAGCAAAAGGAGTTATTCGTCCTTACTACAGATAAAGACACATCCATGCATACTCATACACATCATTGTCATCTGAGGGTAACACAGCAGAGGAAAGTGCATGTACTTAATTGCATATACGTCTCTCTCTCTCTTTCTCACTGTTGTTACTGCAGTTCCCATTAGTGATGTTAATTATGCTTTACTGAAATAAATCTTCACATTTCACAGTAATTTTTTTCATGATTTTCCCTTTTATATGATAAGTAACACATGACATTGCAGGTATGAAACGTGTATCAAAATTGCAGTTATGAAATGTACATCGAAATTGCAGTTTTAAAGTATTCATTCATATTTGTCTCACTGAAGTGTCCAGATGCATTTTTAATACACTGCAAATAATACACTCACCAAATTCCTGGACAAAAATTGCACGTGTATAGCTTGCATTCAAAAGCTAAATCACAAACATATATTCAATGTGTTTATAGTAGTCACCGTGGCTCAAGCGGTAGCGTCCTCGACTCTGAGGCGTCAGGTCGAAGGTTTGCGCCCCGTCACGGTCTGAGGTTTGCAAGGGCATGCACTCAGGGTAACGATTACATTTGCCAAAATATGTCCTTCGCAAGAAGGCAACCGTCCTAGCCCTTGGTAGAAAAGGGAGTCCGTGACGTAAAACCGGAACATTCAATGTGTTTATAATCATCACAATACGAAAAATGCAGATTTTAAAGCATGTATGCTTAATTCCATGCACTAGAATTCGTTCAAGTTAATTGCTAATGTATTGCAAATGCATACATTCACTACAAATATTTATTGATTCATGTACACACACGCGACTCAAGTCGTAAAAAAAAAAAAACCTGTCTCTGTTCGCCTTCTCTGCTCAGGGTCATACTGACCACCGCGGTTTCCTAGAAGCCTTTCCCTTTTCATTCTTAGTCTACTGTTTGTCCTCCTTTTTTTTTTTTTTTATTCTTTAGGTCTTGGGCATAATGCATTCACTGAGTAATTGCTATCAGCTACTTGTCTTCAATTTGTATTCTTAAGGTCTTGGGCAAAGTATATTTTTATAGGTCCTACCTCTTCAGTTCAGCTGAAGTTGAAGTCCATAATCTTCAGATGGTCGCTGTGGATAAAGGCCAAGCTCAACATTTAACCAAAAATTAACCTAACCTACCCTAACATCTGATAGAAATCAGTCCCATTCTTCATGAGGTCCGAACTGTTTAATGATTAATTTTAGAGTTTGATATGACTGGTCCTTTTTTTTCCGAGTCTTGGACATAGTACTACCAATGGCTTATTTCTCTAAGAGCCTAAGGTTTGGTATGTCTGCTTCATGACAAAGAGTTTAAGCTGTTTACTGGCAGGTTACTGCTGTGGCTCGGCACCACAGTGGGGGGGTTGGGGCTTGCCCCGGCTGACGAATACCCATTGTATAATGGAAATAAAGGTTTATTATTATTATTGTTATTATTATTATTATTATTATTATTATTATTATTATTATTATTATTATTATAATTATTATTTAGCGCGCGTTCGAGCCCACAACGGGACGATAGCAAAGACATCCAACCTTAATTCCCCAGATTCAATCCCTCTGTGTTCACCCCTGAATAGAGACTAATAATGACACAGAACGAGAAAAAAATATAACATCATATTACATATCTAGGTAGCGGTGTTTGCTACGTTAATTTTTCTTCTTGCGGCATTGGAGTTGAGCATATTTGCAGGTTCAGTAACAGTCTTAAAGATTTGTGGCCTACATTGCTTCTATAAACAAAGGCGAAGAGCGTTAATGAGAACAGCATTACACTACATTTTTAACCTTATAATTTCTGTGCCTAGTGTTTTTTATTCCACTAGAATCTCTCTCTCTCTCTCTTGGACATTCATCACCATCTGCTCCAACCCTACCAATTTCTCACACCATATTATTGTCTCCTGCTTCATGTGTCCTTCAACCTCACTTGAAATGTATAATTTCCTGTACTTTCACGTCCTATACATGTATACAAAATGGTTATATGGTACCTCAGGGACACATTACCGCAGATAGATGGTACTGGGAAGCTTGTATGGGTACCAAAAGGTTAAGGAACCTCCTTCCTGACCTTCGGCAAGTCCTTCAAGAAATCTTTGGGAATGACCACCAAAAGCAAAAGGATTATGGTAATGTATTCGACAACGGTGGGAAATTGATTTCGTGGGTGGGTGGGGGTCTCCGTACTTCAAAAATTCCAGAGATATTTGTTTGTTTATTGACGGATAGACGAAAATGTTTCAAATTAATCTGTAGGAAAATCAAGAGGTTTTGGTTTCCATTTTGGATACTCAAAAGATGTTAGTTCGGCAGTAAGATCCTGTATATATTTCAAAATGCGTCTTGCTTATATATATTTTGAAATCACCAGTGAAAGTGGTCAGCTGTAGAGATATTATCAACTCCGGAAAAATTCCCCAAAATTCTTTAACTCTTTCACCATCGGCCTAGTAGACCGAAGTCTGTCAGTCTGAGGATTCATTCAAGGGCTGTCATTTGGTTGCGTTTTCTGAGCAACAGTTATCTACAAGTGGTTTGCTAGGCCTATTCTTGCTTTGGCCCGAGCCTCATTATTCTATATATTTGAAGTAACCCTCCACAGAGGGCTCCTCTCATCCGCAACTGGTTTTTCTCCCCTCCATAAAATAAATTGCTAAAACGATAAGTTCCTAACCGGCAATCCTCTAATTATAGGTCAGTATCATAAATCTGTTTAGCGATGTTTTCACTTCCTTTCAACTTTCATGAGGGCCACTTTTTGCGGAACAGGCCATCTGTAACCTGAGGTCAGGATGCGAGTGCAGCTTCTGCCTTCCAACTTTCCAAGACCGGATCACTAAGTTATTTCAGTGAACCAGAACGGTGTCTTCTTCACTATATATTTTGTTCTTCCTGCACTTGATGTGTTGCTTGCTTGTAGCTTCTTCTTTTTCGCATTCTATTTTATCAGCTGTTTCAGAGACTCTTCTTCTTCTTCTTCTTCTTCTTCTTCTTCTTCTGTTTTATCAGCTGTTTCTCTTCTTTAATACCCGTTCGAGTTTCTAAATCCTGTGAGCCTAGCCATAAACAGCTTCACAAGAACAACTTTTCTGTCTTCGTAGTCTTTTCCCGAAACTTTTCTCCACTATTTTTCATCTACGTGGTTTTTTTTTTTTTTTTTTTTTTTTTTTTTTTTTTTTTTTTTTTTTTTTTTGAACTTCGACCCAATATGCCCTTTCTGCCTTTCCCTCTAAATAGGTTGAGGTATATTGCAATCTGGTAAGTGAAAATACTGCCGAAAAGAGAAACTGCCTGAAAAAGGGGAAAGTTGGTAGTCTTTCTCATACCACGCCCTCTAATAGTTGATGAATCAGAAGATTATAGTAATGGTTCTTATTGTCAATCACACTATGAAATCTGATAATAATGGATATCTGGTATTGTGTCTCGAGCTTTCTAGTGATGTTTTGCAGATCAGAGCGATAGAGAAATGCTTCTGCTGTCATTTATTTTAATCTGATAGGCCTGCTGCTATTTGTTATGTAGACTATTTCAGTATGGTAGTAATGATTCCTTTGTCATTCAGACTATGGAGTCTGATAATAATGGATCTTTAGTAATGTGTCTCGACTATTTCAGGTTGGCTGGATAAAGTAATGCTTCTTTTATTATTTATACTATTTTCAATGTGAGAGTAACAAGTGTCTTGTCATTCAAACAATGAAATATAATAATGATAAATTTTCGAGCTGTCTCTTGGTGCTTTGTTCGACAGACAGAATATGTAGTCTGATAGTCACAGATTAGTGATGGTCTTTCTTCTTTTATCAGATTTTTTAATCTAGAAGTAATGATTATTTAATAATTAATTTTGTAATCTGATGATAATGGATCTATTTTATTATTTCTGGAGGTCTCAAATGACATTTTACCTGTTAAGGAGACTATTTAAGACTCGTGGTCATGGATAACTAGACATAATAATGTTTTCACGAATATATTAAATGTATTTATCTAATAATGATGTCTTCCTGGTATATAATATGTGTTATTGCCTTATTGCTATTTATTATATCATTAAGATTTGTACTTTATAATAAAGGGTATGGACAGAGTTAATAATATATGAACTCCGTCGCTCGACTTAGAAGACGCATGATGATAACGCCCTACCCGACCACTAGAGGCGCCTGTGCATCAATGTTTTAATGGCTGACTGGACAGTGATGAAACTTGTGTATATATTCACTCTGGTATGATACTAATTGTCAGTATGAAAATCATATATAATAGCGTATAATAGCTTCGTCGTCGTCCCTTCGGCCATCAATATTTTCATGCAGTGGCGCCTCAAGTAGCAGGGTGGGGCATTAGTGCAAGCCGTCTGCTTGTAGCAGAGTTAAGGCATTTATATATATATATATATATATATATATATATATATATATATATATATATATATATATATATATATATATATATATATATATATATATATATATATATATATATATATATATATAT
>JAXCGZ010000909.1:0-2500 GCA_037179515.1 Halocaridina rubra
TAATGATAATAATAATAATAATAATAATAATAATAATAATAATAATAATAATAATAATAATAATAATAATAATAATAATAATAATAATAATAATAATAATAATAATAATAATATTAATAATAATAATAATAATAATAACAACAATAATAATAATAATAATAATAATAATAGTAATAATAATAATAATAATAATAATAATAATAATAATAATAATAATAATAATAATAATAATAATAATAATAATAATAATAATAATAATAATAATAATAATAATAATAATAATAATAATAATAATAATAATAATAATAAAAATAATAATAATAATAATAATAATAATAATAATAATAATAACAATAATAATAATGATAATAATTAAATATTGGATAATACTGTCAGCATAATGATAGTAGTCACCGTGGTTCAAGCGGTAGCGACCGCGACCTTGAGGTGTCAGGTCGAGGGTTTTCACATCGTCACGGTCTGGGGTTAGCCAGGGCATGCACTCAGGGTAATGATTACATCTGCCAAAACAAGTCCTTCGCAGGGAGTCCGGGACATAAAACCGGAACAAACCTGTTAGCATAATGATAATATGGTGATGAAATATATATATAAATATACATATATATATATATATATATATATATATATATATATATATATATATATATATATATATATATATATATATATATATATATATATATATATATATATATATATATATATATATATATATATATGTATATATATATGTATATTATATATATATATATATATATATATATATATATATATATATATATATATATATATATATATATATATATATATATATATATATATATATATATATATATATATATATATATATATATATATATATATATATATATATATATATATATATATATATATATATATATATATATATATATATATATATATATATATATATATATATATATATATATATATATATATATATATATATATATATATATATATATATATATATATATATATATATATATATATATATATATATATATATATATATATATATATATATATATATATATATATATATATATATATATATATATATATATATATATATATATATATATATATATATATATATATATATATATATATATATATATATATATATATATATATATATATATATATATATATATATATATATACATATATATATACATATATATATATATATATATATATATATATATATATATATATATATATATATATATATATATATATATATATATATATATATATATATATATATATATATATATATATATATATATATATATATATATATATATATATATATATATATATATAAATATATATATATATATATATATATATATATATATATATATATATATATATATATATATATATATATATATATACATATATATGTATACATATATATATATATATATATATATATATATATATATATATATATATATATATATATATATATATGAATCATTTTTTTTACCCCGACCGGGACTCGAACCTAGGACTTATGATTACTAAGTCAAGGCGCTACCACTACACCACAGAAGGTTAAAAGGAATCCAACCTTATAGCTTATATCTGCTATACTTAGGAATGAACGCATTCTAACTGAATGCCACTATGTTCATATTACAGATTCCCCAACCTCACTCGTGGCTTCATTTAGCATTTAATTCAATTCCCAATCTCATTCGGGCCATGAAATTATCAAATAAGCACATTACATATGTGAAAACATGAATCATTTTTTTTACCCCGACCGGGACTCGAACCTAGGACTTATGATTACTAAGTCAAGGCGCTACCACTACACCACAGAAGGTTAAACGGAATCCAACCTTATAGCTTATATCTGCTATACTTAGGAATGAACGCATTCTAACTGAATGCCACTATGTTCATATTACAGATTCCCCAACCTCACTCGTTGCTTCATTTAGCATTTAATTCAATTCCCAATCTCATTCGGGCCATGAAATTATCAAATAAGCACATTACATATGTGAAAACATGAATCATTATTTTTACCCCGACCGGGACTCGAACCTAGGACTTACGATTACTAAGTCAAGGCGCTACCACTACACCACAGAAGGTTAAAAGGAATCCAACCTTATAGCTTATATCTGCTATACTTAGGAATGAACGCATTCTAACTGAATGCCACTATGTTCATATTACAGATTCCCCAACCTCACTCGTGGCTACATTTAGCATTTAATTCAATTCCCAATCTCATTCAGGCCATGAAATTATCAAATAAGCACATTACATATGTGAAAACATGAATCATTTTTTTTTACCCCGACCGGGACTCGAACCTAGGACATATGATTACTAAGTCAAGGCACTACCACTACACCACAGAAGGTTAAAAGGAATCCAACCTTATAGCTTATATCTGCTATACTTAGGAATGAACGCATTCTAACTG
>JAXCGZ010000909.1:7500-15000 GCA_037179515.1 Halocaridina rubra
GTGACATGCACATGGAGCTCCCAGTTCCCTTCACGAGATGCATGCAGGAAGTCAAAAATAATGTCCTCAACCATGTCAGTATAAGACATCCAAAAGGCTGAAAGATCACCATTTGACTCGCGAAGATGGTCAAGGAACTGAGACCAAATTGTCTTGAGTTCTATAGGGTTTTGAGTCTGCAAGAAATAGGATATATTTTCCTGTTTCAGATTTGTGTTGCTTAACTTGAATAGAGTGTCTTTATCTTTGAGGTACTCATGTTCATCTGCTTCCACTTGTGACATGAACTGTACCCAAATTAACCTCATCAAGTCCTCATACACAAGTTTATGAAGCCTTACAGCTCGATTGTACATTCTGCCTTCAAGAACCCCATTAACAAAACCTTCTGCAAAAGCACCAGCTTCAGTACATATATTATCTAATCCAGCCTCTTGAAACCTCTTTCCTATGACAGTGAGAGAATTGCAGATGGTATGGAATGCCCCCATCCTGATAATGACATTGGCATATTCTAACACTGTGTCTCCTGACAATATCAGATACTTTTGCAAAAATGGCTTGATCTACAACATAAACAGTAACTGGCAGTAGCTCTGTTCCGATAGCCTCAGACTGATTCAAAATTTCAAAGGCTGTTGTCAGATCAGTTGCAGGGGCGTGTATTGTTGGAAGGTAACACAGGAGGTCTTCTTTGATGAAGATGTCATATCTCATTTTCATATTGAATCTGGTCCAGCTTGGGATGCTTGCATTTTCAATAGCTGAAACTCTGTGAGGGATCCACATGAAGTTGATACTGCGAGCAGTGTTTTCAACTTCATCAGCTTCCTTACTATTCACTGCACTTGTCTGCAATGGTTGTGGACCTACTCTCTTTCCAGCAATGTAAGTTTGCAGCTCGGTGTGCTTTGGAGAAATAGTTCTTAGTTTTTTCTTATCAACAGTTGGAAGAGCGGGTTTTGGAAGGTGGGGAGCAAATATTTTTGGTTGTACAGCAATGCCATTAACACGATAGGAGGTTCCCTTGCCTGTCAGGGTTTCCTCAAGTCTGTTAATACTATCCTATGCCAAAGTTGTGAATATACTTGGCTGCTGATTCTGTGTAACAGCTAATTTCTGTAGGCAGAGGGCTGTGTCATTTTTTTCAAGTTGTGAGTATAATACACCATTTCCAAACCAGTTTACCATATGGATTCATTCAGTATTACTTGTTAATATTCTGATAGCATATGGAAGCAAGATATATTTTGGAGGTTTCTGGCTCCTCTGTGTTGTGGCATAGATGAGATCCTGACCAAGAGATTGCATTAGTAATCTTACTCTTTTGCGTGAGCTTTTATTTTCAGGTTCCCCAGTGAGAACACCAGTCAAGAACTGTTGCAGGAGACATGGTAGATTCATAGCTTCTTCAATACCATCAGATGGAAGACAGGGCCATGGAGATGTTGCACAGTGTTCATGTATTGATGAGTGAATGTATCTTGATACCTGGTGAATTATGCAGTTTATGTCACTTGTTTATGTCCTCAGCATTTTCAGTTCATTTTTAAGTTTTCTATTTTCTAGGATCACATCCTCCATTGCAACATTGCTCGGAACAGCTATCAGATTTCCAGCTTCATCCTTATATATGTGAAGAATGTCACTAAATTCCAATTCTAGTCTCCGTCTGATGTGCTTCTTAACAGTCCGTCATTGTGAAGCCTCTAGTATGCATGAAATTCTCCATTCTTGATGAATGAGGTTACTGGTGCAATCAGCTTATCATACAGCATTTAATTTCTTATGAAGGAGAAAAGGTCAGCATATGCATCACTCTGAACTTTGTTGTAAACTGCCTCAGATTCATCAACAGCATTGCTTGCCGATCTTATTTCTTGATATTTTAGTGATTTTCTGTAACAAGAGTTAAGAAAATGAGCTTCTGCGGATACAATGTCCGAACTTGTAATGACTAGGATCTTGTCATCTTGTTTCTCTACAGCACATTGTCGAAGTCTCTCATCAACCCTCAGCTGTCTGGCCTTAATAAGGTTTTCACTAGTTGATGTTCGTTTTAAGAATTTATCTTTTCCACAGAATATGCATTCAGGCAGAAACACTTTTGATGTGCAAGACATTCTATGCTGTTGTTTTGCTGTTCCACTACTCCCAGTATATTCATCCGACTTTTCAGCTAATTTTCTTTTAAGGATCTCCAAATCTCTTTTCAACGTAAAACGGCTCCTACATTGTCTGTGGTAACTTATGTTGGGCACCTAGTGCTCACGTAGACTTCTTGTAATATGAAGACTTGGTGCATGATTCCTCACTCGGGCAGCATCAAGAGGAGTAAGTCATGGGTCATAGTCCAGAGGTGCAACTAGGGTTCCTGCGTCTTTACCGTATGTTTCTAAGTGCATGATGCATTTTTCCTTTGAGGATTTCATCTTTAAATAGCAGGCTTTCTGTCATCCGTAGCAACTACGTGCCACAAGCATCTTCATTGCCAGTAACCTGAAAGAGGAAAATATGTACTGATTATTCATAACTGTTGCCTATAGCCTATGTAAAGAACGATATGGTAGAGGTTATTTTAACATCAAATAACTCTAATAATATAATAGCTACATATCTCATACTGGTATCATAATAAAACTCATAAGCTACAAAATATGAATTATTAGTCAGCCCATCAATATCAGGAACGATCACCTTACTGTAATGAAAGAAAATAAGTTCTATCAATAAAACTCGGAACTCTGAATGTTTAACATGCTTATAACTAGTATAGATGATCAGATATTCAAACATGCTCTGTCATACTCAAACGTCTTTTTAAGCTTCTTTTTGATATAGAACATGCCTTTCTAAATGCAATGCATTGTGCGATAGGAAAGAAAAAAAACCTTTTTAAATCATGCGATGAAAAATCACGTGTGATACCAAAGTATGGCTGATATCACAGGGAAGGCTAAGATATATAGAATGCTATCATGCATTTTTGAAGACTAGCCATTTGTCATTCAGTTAATCACTCTGAGCTTTCCTGCCCAAATATGGTACTGATTGCTAAAATTTTGAGACCAGGCTAATGAGCTACATATAAAGGTGAACTGTATATATAAGTTTATGGTAAGTCTACATTTTTATATGCCTCTCATCCTCCTGGTTGCCATGGCTTATTATGGACATAACCACAAAAAAGTATGTTTCAAATGTAATGTGGCAATATTAATCATATTCTTTCCTTGGTAAATAAGAAAATAGTCTACATAAATGCTGTAACTCTTTTATATTAATAAATACTGATATCCTACTAGAAATTCTTCATTAACTTAAAGTTACCTTTTGCATTCAAGTTTTGCACAGATAAATCATGTATTATTAAAATAAATAGATTAAAATTTGGGTGTTTGTATATATATGTATGCAAGAATAAATTGACTTGCTGTCTATGTGTCAGATACGACCTCACGTCACCATGTAAACTTCCATTGAAATATCACAAACACTGAAGGCTTTCGATGGGACAATCTTTGTGTTTGGCATGTGTTCTTTTAACGTTTTTAATGGACTATAAAATAATTGTTTTCTAGGTTTATTGTGCTTGACGTGACACCTGCATTTGCAAGAGGCATTTCTTTGCAATGAAAGATACGTTTATGTTTATGAAAATATAAAATTTAAGTTTTTTCTAAGTTATGAATATTTTTTATATGGAAGCATATCATATTTAGAAAGCGCAGTATGAAATATATATTTAAAGTCTGTTTTTAATTTTTATTCTGCCCTCGTGGAAGTTCAAAAGGAAAAAATTGTGGAGCAAATTTATGTGTTATAATTTGCCCCGTTTCAAATGGGGTTGGACACAGACATTTTAAAGTTGATGGATTAAGGGTTGATACCAATCCTAACTTCTCGCGGTGGGCCCAAATTCGCATCAGTTTCTATTGTTTTGTGTCCTCTCCAAATGAGCTGCCGTGACCCCGAAGAAACAAGAGCATTGATAATTATAAGAATTTCAGATTAGAAAGTATTTGTAGTCGCCGTGGCTCAGTCGGTAGCGTCTCCGACTCTGAGGCGTCAGGTCGAGGGTTCGCGCCCCGTCACGGTCTGAGGTTAGCAAAGGCATGCTCTCAGCGTAAGGATTACATTTGCCAAAACAAGTCCTTCGCAAGAAGGCAACCGTCCTAGCCCTTGGTTGATAAGGGAGTCCGTGACGTAAAACCGGAACCGAAACACTTCAGATTAGAAAGTATTTTGGCTTTAGAGAACTTATTCTGAAATATTTGTTATCTATGTGTTTTATTTTAGATCTGTAGTAAAGTCTTTTGAGCTTTATGGAAGTAAATTATCGATAAAATAGTTTTCATCATTAACTTTACTTATATAATAGTGCATTCAGTGAATATATTGAGTTGACCGTGGTTAGAACATGAATAAAAAACGATTGATAACGCATATAGAAGTCTTAGATAAGTGATTAAATTTCCCATGATAATAATATTTACAAAAATGATAATAATAATAATAATAATAATAATAATAATAATAATAATAATAATAATAATAATAATAATAATAATAATAATAATAATAATAATAATAATAATAATAACAATCAAAATAATAATAATAATAATAATAATAATAAAAATAATAAAAATAAGAGAAGGAGGAGAAGAAGCAAAAGCAGGAGAAGGAGAAAAAGTAGAAGCTACATAATATAACAGTTGCTTCCCAGAGGGGAGAGTACTATTTACGGGAGGAAGAGGAGGGGAGGGAGGAGGGCAAGTATTATGGTCATGGAGTATACTGTGGCGACGTGAAGTGCAAGCCTGGGTAATTTATATGCATACAATCAAATAAGAAAATAAACGCACACACACACACACCGCGCGTTCAGTGACACACGGAATTGCTCCTCTTAAATTTTTAACTGTTTCGAGTGACTAAGTGCTTAGTGGAAAACTTTACCATAATTTCCATAAATCTGAAATCCTGCAGAGTATTGTGAGTACAAAAACTAATTTTTGTTGTAAGGCGAGACTGTTCATATTAAAGGAAAAAAAATTGAGAACTTTTTCGTGAGGAAGAGAGAGAAGCTGCCGTCCAGTTTCTGCCTTGAGGGAAATCTAGAAGAGTTGCCAGAGGTGGAGCCATCACACCACATTGCCTAATTTTTTGTGTAAACTGGGGAAAGCTCTTAAGCCGTTTTACCTGATCCTGTGGTTCTATATATTGTTAAAATCAGTATCCTTCCAATTTATATTAACTAGTTAGTTAGTTTGATACACGAAAAAATTGAATAATAAAAGAAAAAAAATTACCAAATACCCACCTGTCAACAGTACTGAGTTAAGTTGCCAAGTAGTACAGCAGTCTTATTTTCTTCATTTTTTTTTTTTTGCTTTTCTTTTAGCTTTCTCTTTTACTATTTTGTTATTTTGTATATATATATTGAGTTAAATGTAAAGTCTAAATCCCGTGATAACATATCTTGGTTAGCAAGTCAGTTTATCAGTTAGGAAGAATATATAACAGAAACAGGTGGGTGCCACCTCGAACACAAATTCGAATTTTCCTTCAGGTTTGACTTTTGTTTTTCTTTTTCTTTTTATACTTAAATTACCATGGTCAAGTTTTTAAGTTAAGATGTGTGTTACCAGAAAGGAGACAAACTGAGTCACTAAATAGCACTTATATGGAGATATAAAAATTCTGTGTGAAGGTAAATTAGAAGTTTTTCTCTTTTCTTTTTTTTTCCTCTTTCTCGTCTTCTTTCTATATTCTGTGAGAGGGAGAACATAAAAATGAAACCATCTCTGTCCCAAACCTCTCCCACCCATGGGTCGGGAGAAGGGGTAGTCATCAGAGGACTTAAACAGAGAATCAAGAAGTTAGAGGAAATGGTTATAAGCCTTGATGATAAAATTCGGAATATGGATGGAGAAATGAAAGAGAATGAAACACTCAGAGAACAAATAAGATCTTTGGAGGAAGCAAATAAAGCACAAGGGCAGGAGAGAAAGGAACTAGAAAAAAGAATAAAGAAGCTGGAAGGGGAAAAGAGTCAACTAGAATCTAGAATTTCTAAACAAGAAGATAATAACAAACAGCTGAATGACAACCTAAAGGAATTAGATGTTAGTTCACTGCTCTCTTCTGAGAGAGACGAGATTGCTGCTTGGAATGTTCAGATTAAGGAAAACATTGAACAGTTCAGAAAAGAGTTCCAGGAGCTGAATATGGAAAACGATGCCATGAAAACGTCCTTTGCTGATGCACTAAAGGGGAATGTGGCAGTAAAAGAGGCTGTAAAGGTGGTGGCACTGGAAAACATACAAACAGTTGACTATAAAGAGACAGTAATCGAAAAAATTAAAGACGTTGTGATGGAAAGGGCAAACCCACTCATCAGACAGGCACTTGATAAGGAGAAGACAGTGGTAATCTCAGGCATAAGTGAATCCCAGGAGCCAACATGGCAGGGGAGACTTGAAGAAAATAAAGCTATGGTTGTAGACCTGATAAGAAAGCTTGGAGTAGTATGTGGTCCTGAGGATATTGTAAACATACACCAACTAGGTAAATATTCGAGGGAAGGAAAGCCGAGACCAACAAAAGTAACCTTTGAGAGAGGGGAGACATGTAGGGAAATATTGTTGAGAAAAAAAAGTCTAAAAGACCTTCAAGAATGCAAAGAAGTGTTCATTAGACGATACAGAACACAGGAAGAGATGGGAAAGATCAAAAACTTGTTGCAAGAGGCAAGAAGGTTAAATGATGAAAGAAATGAAGAAGAGAAGAAAAATTTTCGTTACAGAATACTTCCAGACAAAGGGGAGATAAAGAAGATAATGACAGAAGATCAGGGGATGGGGCCTCATTAAGATTGTTATACACAAATGCTGATGGATTAGCTGGTAAGGCAGTAGAATTAAAAGATAGGATTCACAACAGTAAGGCAGATATAGTTGCAATTACAGAGACTAAGTTGAGTGAGGACATAAACAGTGTCACAGTTTTTCCTAAGGGCTTCAGAATACTAAGGGTCGAAAGATCTGAGAGGACTGGTGGAGGGATAGCACTGCTCATAAGTGAGAGGATTCAAGTTGAAGAAATAAACTTGGCTATAGAAAGTGAGTTCAGGGAATTTCTTGTTGGTCGCATAAATACTGGGTCAGAGAGCATTATAATAACTGTTGTATACAACCCACCAAGGAACCAAAATAGGCTTGAAATTTATGAGGAAAGTCATATAGGTACGATTGAAGTCATAAACTCAGTTGTTAACATGGCGCGTGAGAAAAAATGTAGGATTTTGATTATGGGAGACTTTAATCATAAAGAGATAGATTGGATAAATCTTGACCCACACAGTGGTGAGGACTCATTTGGGGCAAGATTCCTAGATTGCGTACAAGGGAATTTCCTGCACCAACATGTAATGGAACCAACAAGAGCCAGGGGTGGGGATGAGCCATCACTACTTGATCTAGTGTTCACAGATAA
>JAXCGZ010000909.1:22500-32500 GCA_037179515.1 Halocaridina rubra
TATATATATATATATATATATATATATATATATATATATATATATATATATATATATATATATATATATATATATATATATATATATATATGTATATATATATATATATATATATATATATATATATATATATATATATATATATATATATATATATATATATATATATATATATATATATATATATATATATATATATATATGAATCATTTTTTTTACCCCGACCGGGACTCGAACCTAGGACTTATGATTACTAAGTCAAGGCGCTACCACTACACCACAGAAGGTTAAAAGGAACCCAACCTTATAGCTTATATCTGCTATACATAGGAATGAACGCATTCTAACTGAATGCCACTATGTTCATATTACAGATTCCCCAACCTCACTCGTGGCTTCATTTTAGCATTTAATTCAATTCCCAATCTCATTCGGGCCATGAAATTATCAAATAAGCACATTACATATGTGAAAACATGAATCATTTTTTACCCCGACCGGGATTCGAACCTAGGACTTATGATTACTAAGTCAAGGCGCTACCACTACACCACAGAAGGTTAAAAGGAACCCAACCTTATAGCTTATATCTGCTATACATAGGAATGAACGCATTCTAACTGAATGCCACTATGTTCATATTACAGATTCCCCAACCTCACTCGTGGCTTCATTTTAGCATTTAATTCAATTCCCAATCTCATTCGGGCCATGAAATTATCAAATAAGCACATTACATATGTGAAAACATGAATCATTTTTTACCCCGACCGGGACTCGAACCTAGGACTTATGATTACTAAGTCAAGGCGCTACCACTACACCACAGAAGGTTAAAAGGAACCCAACCTTATAGCTTATATCTGCTATACATAGGAATGAACGCATTCTAACTGAATGCCACTATGTTCATATTACAGATATAAGCTATAAGGTTGGGTTCCTTTTAACCTTCTGTGGTGTAGTGGTAGCGCCTTGACTTAGTAATCATAAGTCCTAGGTTCGAGTCCCGGTCGGGGTAAAAAATGATTCATGTTTTCACATATGTAATGTGCTTATTTGATAATTTCATGGCCCGAATGAGATTGGGAATTGAATTAAATGCTAAAATGAAGCCACGAGTGAGGTTGGGGAATCTGTAATATGAACATAGTGGCATTCAGTTAGAATGCGTTCATTCCTATGTATAGCAGATATAAGCTATAAGGTTGGGTTCCTTTTAACCTTCTGTGGTGTAGTGGTAGCGCCTTGACTTAGTAATCATAAGTCCTAGGTTCGAGTCCCGGTCGGGGTAAAAAATGATTCATGTTTTCACATATGTAATGTGCTTATTTGATAATTTCATGGCCCGAATGAGATTGGGAATTGAATTAAATGCTAAAATGAAGCCACGAGTGAGGTTGGGGAATCTGTAATATGAACATAGTGGCATTCAGTTAGAATGCGTTCATTCCTATGTATAGCAGATATAAGCTATAAGGTTGGGTTCCTTTTAACCTTCTGTGGTGTAGTGGTAGCGCCTTGACTTAGTAATCATAAGTCCTAGGTTCGAGTCCCGGTCGGGGTAAAAAATGATTCATGTTTTCACATATGTAATGTGCTTATTTGATATATATATATATATATATATATATATATATATATATATATATATATATATATATATATATATATATATGTATATATAAATATATATACATATATACATATATATATATATATATATATATATATATATATATATATATATATATATATATATATATATATATATATATATATATATATATATATATATATATATATATATATATATATATATATATATATATATATATATATATATATATATATATATATATATATATATATATATATATATATATATATATATATTTACATAAATATATATATATATATATATATATATATATATATATATATATATATATATATATATATATATATATATATATATATATATATATATATATATATATATATATATATATATATAAATATATATACATATATACATATATATATATATATATATATATATATATATATATATATATATATATATATATATATATATATATATATATATATATATATATATATATATATATATATATATATATATATATATATATATATATATATATATATATATATATATATATATATATATATATATATATATATATATATATATATATATATATATATATATATATATATATATATATATATATATATATATATATATATATATATATATAGATATATATATATATATATATATATATATATATATATATATATATATATATATATATATATATATATATATATATATATATATATATATATATATATATATATATATATATATATATATATATATATATATATATATATATATATATATATATATATATATATATATATATATATATATATTTATTTTTATATATTTATATAAATATACATATATATGTATATATATATATATATATATATATATATATATATATATATATATATATATATATATATATATATATATATATATATATATATATATATATATATATATATATATATATATATATATATATATATATATATATATATATATATATATATATATATATATATATATATATATATATATATATATATATATATATATATATATATATATATATATATATAATATATATATATATATATATATATATATATATATATATATATATATATATATATATATATATATATATATATATATATATATATATATATATATATATATATATATATATATATATATATATATATATATATATATATATATATATATATATATATATATATATATATATATATATATATATATATATATATATATATATATATATATATATATATATATATATATATATATATATATATATATATATATATATATATATATATATATATATATATATATATATATATATATATATATATATATATATATATATATATATATATATATATATATATATATATATATATATATATATATATATATATATATATATATATATATATATATATATATATATATATATATATATATATATATATATATATATATATATATATATATATATATATATATATATATATATATATATATATATATATATATATATATATATATATATATATATATATATATATATATATATATATATATATATATATATATATATATATATATATATATATATATATATATATATATATATATATATATATATATATATATATATATATATATATATATATATATATATATATATATATATATTTATATTTATTTATTTATATAAATATATATATATATATATATATATATATATATATATATATATATATATATATATATATATATATATATATATATATATATATATATATATATATATATATATATATATATATATGTATATATATATATATATATATATATATATATATATATATATATATATATATATATATATATATATATATATATATATATATATATATATATATATATATATATATATATATATATATATATATATATATATATATATATATATATATATATATATATATATATATATATATATATATATATATATATATATATATATATATATATATATATATATATATATATATATATATATATATATATATATATATATATATATATATATATATATATATATATATATATATATATATATATATATATATATATATATATATATATATATATATATATATATATATATATATATATATATATATATATATATATAAATATATATATATATATATATATATATATATATATATATATATATATATATATATATATATATATATATATATATATATATATATATATATATATATATATATATATATATATATATATATATATATATATATATATATATATATATATATATATACAAATAAGCACACTACATATGTGAAAACATGAATCATTTTTTTTACCCCGACCGGGACTCGAACCTAGGACTTATGATTACTAAGTCAAGGCGCTACCACTACACCACAGAAGGTTAAAAGAAATCCAACGTTATAGCTTATATCTGCTATACTTAGGAATGAACGCATTCTAACTGAATGCCACTATGTTCATATTACAGATTCCCCAACCTCACTCGTGGCTTCATTTTAGCATTTAATTCAATTCCCAATCTCATTCGGGCCATGAAATACAAATAAGCACATTACATATGTGAAAACATGAATCATTTTTTTACCCCGACCGGGACTCGAACCTAGGACTTATGATTACTAATTCAAGGCGCTACCACTACACCACATAAGGTTAAAAGGAATCCAACCATATAGCTTATATCTGCTATACTTAGGAATGAACGCATTCTAACTGAATGCCACTATGTTCATATTACAGATTCCCCAACCTCACTCGTAGCTTCATTTTAGCATTTAATTCAACTCCCAATCTCATTCGGGCCATGAAATACAAATAAGCACATTGCATATGTGAAAACATGAATCATTTTTTTACCCCGACCGGGACTCGAACCTAGGACTTATGATTACTATGTCAAGGCGCTACCACCACACCACAGAAGGTTAAAAGTAATCCAACCTTATAGCTTATATCTGCTATACTTAGGAATGAACGCATTCTAACTGAATGCCACTATGTTCATATTACAGATTCTCTAACCTCACTCGTGGCTTCATTTTAGCATTTAATTCAATTCCCAATCTCATTCGGGCCATGAAATACAAATAAGCACATTACATATGTGAAAACAAGAATCATTTTTTTACCCCGAACGGGACTCGAACCTAGGACTTATGATTACTAAGTCAAGGTGCTACCACTACACCACAGGAGGTTAAAAGGAATCCAACCTTATAGCTTATATCTGCTATACTTAGGAATGAACGCATTCTAACTGAATGCCACTATGTTCATATTACAGATTCCTCAACCTCACTCGTGGCTTCATTTTAGCATTTAATTCAATTCCCAAACTCATTTGGGCCATGAAATACAAATAAGCACATTACATATGTGAAAACATGAATCATTTTTTTTACCTCTAACGGGACTCGAACCTAGGACTTATGATTACTAAGTCAAGGCGCTACCACTTCACCACAGAAGGTTAAAAGGAATCCAACCTTATAGCTTATATCTGCTATACTTAGGAATGAACGCATTCTAACTGAATGCCACTATGTTCATATTACAGATTCCACAACCTCACTCGTGGCTTCATATTAGCATTTAATTCAATTCCCCATCTCATTCGGGCCATGAAATACAAATAAGCACATTACATATGTGAAAACATGAATAATTTTTTACCCCGACCGGGACTCGAACCTAGGACTTATGATTACTAAGTCAAGGTGCTACCACTACACCACAGAAGGTTAAAAGGAATCCAACGTTATAGCTTATATCTGCTATACTTAGGAATGAACGCATTCTAACTGAATGCCACTATGTTCATATTACAGATTCCCAAACCTCACTCGTGGCTTCATTTTAGCATTTAATTCAATTCCCAATCTCATTCGGGCCATGAAATACAAATAGCACATTACATATGTGAAAACATGAATCATTTTTTCACCCCGACCGGGACTCGAACCTAGGACTTATGATTACTAAGTCAAGGCGCTACCACTACACCACAGAAGGTTAAAAGGAATCCAACCTTATAGCTTATATCTTTTGACCTTCTGTGGTGTAGTGGTAGCGCCTTGACTTAGTAATCATAAGTCCTAGCTTCGATTCCCGGTCGGGGTAAAAAATGATTCATGTTTTCACATATGTAATGTGCTTATTTGATATATATATATATATATATATATATATATATATATATATATATATATATATATATATATATATATGTATATATAAATATATATACATATATACATATATATATATATATATATATATATATATATATATATATATATATATATATATATATATATATATATATATATATATATATATATATATATATATATATATATATATATATATATATATATATATATATATATATATATTTACATAAATATATATATATATATATATATATATATATATATATATATATATATATATATATATATATATATATATATATATATATTTAAATATATATACATATATACATATATATATATATATATATATATATATATATATATATATATATATATATATATATATATATATATATATATATATATATATATATATATATATATATATATATATATATATATATATATATATATATATATATATATATATTTATATATATATATATATATATATATATATATATATATATATATATATATATATATATATATATATATATATATATATATATATATATATATATATATATATATATATATATATATATATATATATATATATATATATATATATATATAGATATAAATATATATATATATATATATATATATATATATATATATATATATATATATATATATATATATATATATATATATATATATATATATATATATATATATATATATATATATATATATATATATATATATATATATATATATATATATATATATATATTTATTTTTATATATTTATATAAATATACATATATATGTATATATATATATATATATATATATATATATATATATATATATATATATATATATATATATATATATATATATATATATATATATATATATATATATATATATATATATAAATATATATATATATATATATATATATATATATATATATATATATATATATATATATATATATATATATATATATATATATATATATATATATATATATATATATATATATATATATATATATATATATATATATATATATATATATATATATATATATATATATATATATATATATATATATATATATATATATATATATATATATATATATATATATATATATATATATATATATATATATATATATATATATATATATATATATATATATATATATATATAAATATATATATATATATATATATATATATATATATATATATATATATATATATATATATATATATATATATATATATATATATATATATATATATATATATATATATATATATATATATATATATATATATATATATATATATATATATATATATATATATATATATATATATATATATATATATATATATATATATATATATATATATATATATATATATATATATATATATATATATATATATATATATATATATATATATATATATATATATATATATATATATATATATATATATATATATATATATATATATATATATATATATATATATATATATATATATATATATATATATATATATATATATATATATATATATATATATATATATATATATATATATATATATATATATATATATATATATATATATATATATATATATATATATTTATATTTATTTATTTATATAATATATATATATATATATATATATATATATATATATATATATATATATATATATATATATATATATATATATATATATATATATATATATATATATATATATATATATATATGTATATATATGTATATATATATATATATATATATATATATATATATATATATATATATATATATATATATATATATATATATATATATATATATATATATATATATATATATATATATATATATATATATATATATATATATATATATATATATATATATATATATATATATATATATATATATATATATATATATATATATATATATATATATATATATATATATATATATATATATATATATATATATATATATATATATATATATATATATATATATATATATATATATATATATATATATATATATATATATATATATATATATATATATATATATATATATATATATATATATATATATATATATATAAATATATATATATATATATATAATATATATATATATATATATATATATATATATATATATATATATATATATATATATATATATATATATATATATATATATATATATATATATATATATATATATATATATATATATATATATATATATATATACAAATAAGCACACTACATATGTGAAAACATGAATCATTTTTTTTACCCCGACCGGGACTCGAACCTAGGACTTATGATTACTAAGTCAAGGCGCTACCACTACACCACAGAAGGTTAAAAGAAATCCAACGTTATAGCTTATATCTGCTATACTTAGGAATGAACGCATTCTAACTGAATGCCACTATGTTCATATTACAGATTCCCCAACCTCACTCGTGGCTTCATTTTAGCATTTAATTCAATTCCCAATCTCATTCGGGCCATGAAATACAAATAAGCACATTACATATGTGAAAACATGAATCATTTTTTTACCCCGACCGGGACTCGAACCTAGGACTTATGATTACTAATTCAAGGCGCTACCACTACACCACATAAGGTTAAAAGGAATCCAACCATATAGCTTATATCTGCTATACTTAGGAATGAACGCATTCTAACTGAATGCCACTATGTTCATATTACAGATTCCCCAACCTCACTCGTAGCTTCATTTTAGCATTTAATTCAACTCCCAATCTCATTCGGGCCATGAAATACAAATAAGCACATTGCATATGTGAAAACATGAATCATTTTTTTACCCCGACCGGGACTCGAACCTAGGACTTATGATTACTATGTCAAGGCGCTACCACCACACCACAGAAGGTTAAAAGTAATCCAACCTTATAGCTTATATCTGCTATACTTAGGAATGAACGCATTCTAACTGAATGCCACTATGTTCATATTACAGATTCTCTAACCTCACTCGTGGCTTCATTTTAGCATTTAATTCAATTCCCAATCTCATTCGGGCCATGAAATACAAATAAGCACATTACATATGTGAAAACAAGAATCATTTTTTTACCCCGAACGGGACTCGAACCTAGGACTTATGATTACTAAGTCAAGGTGCTACCACTACACCACAGGAGGTTAAAAGGAATCCAACCTTATAGCTTATATCTGCTATACTTAGGAATGAACGCATTCTAACTGAATGCCACTATGTTCATATTACAGATTCCTCAACCTCACTCGTGGCTTCATTTTAGCATTTAATTCAATTCCCAAACTCATTTGGGCCATGAAATACAAATAAGCACATTACATATGTGAAAACATGAATCATTTTTTTTACCTCTAACGGGACTCGAACCTAGGACTTATGATTACTAAGTCAAGGCGCTACCACTTCACCACAGAAGGTTAAAAGGAATCCAACCTTATAGCTTATATCTGCTATACTTAGGAATGAACGCATTCTAACTGAATGCCACTATGTTCATATTACAGATTCCACAACCTCACTCGTGGCTTCATATTAGCATTTAATTCAATTCCCCATCTCATTCGGGCCATGAAATACAAATAAGCACATTACATATGTGAAAACATGAATAATTTTTTACCCCGACCGGGACTCGAACCTAGGACTTATGATTACTAAGTCAAGGTGCTACCACTACACCACAGAAGGTTAAAAGGAATCCAACGTTATAGCTTATATCTGCTATACTTAGGAATGAACGCATTCTAACTGAATGCCACTATGTTCATATTACAGATTCCCAAACCTCACTCGTGGCTTCATTTTAGCATTTAATTCAATTCCCAATCTCATTCGGGCCATGAAATACAAATAGCACATTACATATGTGAAAACATGAATCATTTTTTCACCCCGACCGGGACTCGAACCTAGGACTTATGATTACTAAGTCAAGGCGCTACCACTACA
>JAXCGZ010000910.1:10000-15000 GCA_037179515.1 Halocaridina rubra
CAATATCCGAGAATATTCGGTGTTGATGTAGGCATAGAAAAAGAAATGCAACCAATCATCACTTACATATTACTATGTTCCGGTTTTACGTCACGGACTCCCTTTTCTAATAAGGGCTAGGACTGTTGCCTTCTTGCGAAGGACTTATTTTGGCAGATGTAATCGCTACCCTGAGTGCATGCCCTTGCTAACCTCAGACCGCGACGGGGCGCGAACCCTCGACCTGACGCCTCAGAGTCGCGGACGCTACCGCTTGAGCCACGGTGACTACTCACTTACATATTACTATGATCTAAGCTAATCTGACTTCATAAATAACAGGTAAAGACAGTCCCTCCTTTTGTCCACTGGATGGAACTATAATTACATAATAAGTCACACTCTGCTTACAACAAAAATAAAGTGAAACAATAGCATTTAGAATATAAACCCCCCTCTTTCTCCAATAGGTTTCAGTGTGCCAGAAATGACCATACGAGACGGATGGCGTTGGACTACAGCTGAGGCTTACTTGAGACCAACTGCAAACCGCAACAATCTCCACGTTGTCCTCAATGCACATGTGCACCAGGTTAGGATATTGCATTTCATTTATTTACTTATTAATTTCTAGGGGTCCCTGAGGGTTTCCAAACCCCCTAGGGTATCCTAAGACTCACTGAGGTTTCCTAGGATTCCAAGGGAGCTCCTAGGATTCCCTGGAGACTTTCATGGCTCCCTGGGGGTTCCTAGGGCTCCTTGACAACTCCTAGTGCTTAGTGGGGGGTCCCTAAGGCTCCTTCGAGCCTCTTATGGCTCCCTAGAGATCCTTAGGAATTCTTAGGGCTCCCTTGGGGTCCCTGGAGGCTCCTAGAGATCCCTTAGTGTTCCTAAGACTTCTTGTAGTTCCTAGGGGTCCTTCAAAATTCCTAGAACTCCTTGGATGTTTCAAGGGTTACCTAGGGCTTCACATGGTTCCCTAGGATGCTTATATGGTTCCCTGGATATTCCTGGGGCTCCCAGAGGATTCTTGGAGGTTTAGTCATTTGTATATTTATTTACTTAGTCAATCATATGTATATTTTTTTTATTTACTTAAGAACGTACAAGAACTCATAATCAATCCCACATGTGATTAGTAGGATATAATTACAGATCAAGCGTGCGTTCGTTTGTATGTCATGTGAAGACACCATGAAGAAAAGGATATATATATTTCATTCGCCTAGAGATTTTCTCAAGAAACTGCAGCAAAAATAAATAACTACATTAACCAATACATAAAATCAATCAATTAATTAATTAATGTATGCACGAATTAGCTCATTTTCCATCCTCACACAAAATGACATAACAAAAAATTTAAATATGATAAATATATATATATATATATATATATATATATATATATATATATATATATATATATATATATATATATATATATATAATTAAATATGCCAACACAATAAAACATTACTATAGGAATATTAACATTCATTCACTTACATAAAAAGTACTCAATCAAAAGCTGCATAAACCAACACAACAAACATTACAGAAGAATAAAGAGGTAACCAATCACAAACTGAATACTACACAAGAGCATTACAAATGAATATGAATAATCAGACATACAAAAGAAGCAATCACAAATTGATTAAGTTAACACAACAAAGAATTACCAAAGAATGTCATTATTCATGTCCATTTTCTTAAATATAAAAAAAGAGAGAAAGAGAAACCCACTAGATACTAAGTGAGAAAATATAAAAGTCTGTTGATTCTCACTTCAGAAAGCCTTCTGGAAAATCTGAGGGTAGACATAGCTGTCTGCGTCTACCCCTATTCGAAAGGGAATGAATAGTGGCACACAAAAGACAAACAATCCTCACACTGTACTAATTAAAAACTGAGATCAGTGTTCTACTTAACCTAACCATACCCAATACCAAGACACTTAATTGGACCTTTATCAAGGTCGAAGTTCATATTCTGCATTTTGTGAGATATATATATATATATATATATATATATATATATATATATATATATATATATATATATATATATATATATATATATATATATATATACTGGCCATATTTTTGGTTTTGGCAATATTTTTATGGCCGGATGCCCTTCCTGCCACCAACCCTCCCCATCTACCCGGGATTGGGACCGGCACCAAGTTGAGGCTGGCTTGCCCCCCTCAGTGGCTGGGTTATGATCGAGTACCACGTCAAGAGGTGTGGAGATGTATTAGAGAAAAGGGAGTCCCCGAGAAATATGTAAGAATCATCCAAGATATGTATGACAGGGCAGAGGCAAATGTTAAGAGCAGTGTGGGCTTGATGAAAAGTCTCTCAGTAAATGTTGGTCTGCATCAAGGGTCTGCTTTGAGTCCATATCTACTTGATCTGGTCTTGGATGTAGTAACCCAGGGTATTAGAGATCAGTCTCCATGGTGTATGCTCTTTGCAGATGACATGGTACTGAGTAGCAACAGACGAGAGGTAGTGGAGGAGAAGCTTGAGGAGTGGAGAAGAGTGATGGAGGATAGAGGACTGAAAATCAGCAGGAAGAAGACAGAGTTCTTGAGGTTGAGAGATGACGAGGATGGGGAGGTCAATTTGCAGGTGAAGGTGTTGAAAAGAGTTGAAAAGTTCAAGTATTTGGGATCAACAGTGGCAGAGGATGGTGACCTAGAGTCAGAAATAACCCACAGAATACAAGCGGGATGGACGAACTGGAAGAAAGTGTCTGGGGTGCTATGCGACAGGAGAATAGGGCTTAAGTTGAGGGGTAAAGTGCATAAGACAGTTGTGAGACCTGCGATGATGTATGGTGCAGAGACATGGGCAATAAAGAAGACACAAGAGAAAAAACTGGATGTGGCAGAGATGAGGATGTTGAGATGGATGTGTGGGGTGACAAGAAGCGATAAGATCAGAAACGAGGTAATTAGAGGTACCTCAAAAGTTAGAGAAATATCAAATAAGATATAAGAAAGTAGACTAAGATGGTATGGTCATGTCGTTAGGAGGGATGAACAGTGTGTTGGGAGGAGGGTGATGGAAATGGATATACAAGGTAGGAGAAGGAGAGGGAGACCAAAGCGTAGGTGGATGGATTGCATCAGTGACGACCTGAGGTCTAAAGGTTTGTTGGATGATGAGGTATGGGACAGAAACAAGTGGAGAAAACTGGCCAGAAACATCGACCCCACATAATAGTGGGAAAAGATGTAGACGAAAAAGAAGATATATATATATATATATATATATATATATATATATATATATATATATATATATATATATATATATATATATATATATATATATACTCTACTTTCTGATAATTACATTAATATTAATTTTCTTTCTCTCCTTAGGTTTTATTCGACGACAACAAGAGAGCCTTTGGTGTCCGCTTCGATATAGGAGGAAAGGTATCTATGAATTTCGATATTTCTTCTAAGCTGCGCTGGGTTGATTCGCTCACCCTTTCTCTTTATAGCATAATTTAATAATTTTAGTAAGTTTTCTTGTCTTACATGACATGAGTGGAACTATGTCTTAGGTTATATTAGCATTACTATAAAACAGCTGGTAAATATAAGAATTTGGAAATGAACGGAACTGTAAAATATATATTGTCAAGACAGTATAGGTCTGTATTGCTACAAGTATGAGGATACCGTACTCTGTTGGAAGTAATTTTTTTTTTAGCATTTAGATTAATGTCCGGTATATCCAATTTGACAGCCTGGTTAAATTAGAAAAAGAATAAATAGATAAATAAACACTATAAAAATAAAGTAACACTTTACTCTTCAAGGGCTAGCCTTATCTCCAGATAATTATATAGTTGTTGTTTTTTAAGAATATTACCTGACTTCATGCCCAAAGGAGTATATAATCTGGATATTATTAGCAATACCTTTAGCGAAAGGGACTGCCCCTCTCTTATTATCTCTGTTTCATTGTTGTGCTCTCCTCTCCAATTCCTTCCCATCCAATTTCCCCCTCCTATCCTATTCCATCCTATATATCTATCTAGTAATAACTGCTTACTGCAAGTTTGACGTTTCAAGGTAAGAAACAGTATATACTTACTATATAGAAATAATACATATTTCACCGAAATACACAAAAATAAATAAGAAATATACAGTATATGTTGTAATATACAGTACATTACAGTGTGTACGTGACCTCCCGCTCGAGTTAGCACTGCCCAGCTGGACGAAAGTTGAATATTTAGCCAATAAAAACAAGTCTATCCACTTGTATAAGTGCTTTCGCCCTAGTAACCTCTTGTGTTCAGGACGTAAGAAAAGAATTTCAACCTTTTTCATTGTCAATATTTCATCTTCCTCCCACTCTTATCATTAGGCTTATTTAAGTTAATTCCTGCATTGCTGGTTTAGATTCGTGTTTCCAAGTCATTACTTTTATAATAGCACAATCTGCATTTCCAGTGCTAGACTTATATATTATGACTTTAATTCCTTCATTGCTGGTTTGAAATCCTGTATTGATTTTATATCCTAATTATTGCATGTCTTGTATTTCCAGTGTTAAGCTTGTAATATACAAAGCCAAGTTCCCATCATTTTATTTTTTCGCAGCAGTCGCTAGTTTATATACAACCAGCAGTCTTCTACGTTCCTATTCCTTTGGTTTAAGATATTTGTTGAGTAGTTTAGAATTCTCCAGCACCTTTGTGTTCAGATCTACCAAATTTCTCATTCTTCATTTGTTTGGTTTAAATTCTTGTAATTTAGCTCAAATCTATAGCATTCATGTTCAACTTTATTTTCTTTGTTTCACTCCATCATGTTAGGTTTAAATGCTTTGTTTTTAGTTCAGTTTTGTAGTTTCTTGATCAGCTTGCATGCATTGCACACAGTCTGCTCCTTCCTAAAGTGGTTTAAATACTTAGGCCGCTCTAACACCAAAGTGGCACGTCGCACGTAGCACGTCAGTTGAAAACGAACATCCGGAAATATATGT
>JAXCGZ010000910.1:17500-35104 GCA_037179515.1 Halocaridina rubra
TTTTTTATTTCTCTCTTCAATTATGTATGGAGATTCTAAATGTTCTCATTAATAATGAGGTTCCATTCACCTTTCGAAGAGAAACGTGTTTTTCTCATCCCTTATGAATGCTTAAAACGTTTGACCTGCTAGCAAAAAGTATTGACAAATTTATTTTCGCCACGTCTGTTATGATAAAAGTAACGTTTTAAGTGTCACATTTAGTCCTCTGAATGAGTTTGAACACAGATTTGGCTGGAGTTGTATAATTATGGCTGGACCCTCTTCCTACCACCCAGCGGTCGGGTATCACTTCCTGATTTGTGTGCTCTTCCACTGATCTCCAGCGGCCTTTTACCGTATTTGATATGATCAGGCAAAGATAAATTTTTCTCCCTACGAGAGGATAATCTACACATCGTTTTTATTTTCATTAATAAACCGAGAACGAGTTAAGAATTAGTCTTCATTTACTAAAAAAAAAAAAAAAAAAAAAAAAAGGTTCTTCGTATTTATATGGAATTTTGGACACGTTTTTCTCTAAATTTGAGATTAGAAAATCTAGAGTTCTTTTTTTTTTCCTAGTGGAGAATCTCATATTAAAAACCTTTCTCTAAATTAGAATTAAATATATGGAAAACTTATTGCTTTAAGTTCTAATAACCTATTGCGCCAGTTATTTTTTCCGTTAGAGAATGACAATATAAAAAACATTTTCCTAAACTTTTTTTCTGCGCTTACAGATGAAACATCTGAAAACGCTTTTTTACTTCAAACGGAGGATCTGGTAAAAGTTTTCAGGGTCGCATAAAAAGAAAACCCCGAAGAACGCATTCTTTTCGCTTAAAAATAGAGACTGTAAAACTCTTTTACATTTAACACTTAAATAAGAAATCAACCGTGCGAGTGCGTGCGTCTCTGCACCTTAGAATGAAGAATCTAGGAAACCTTTATAACATTATTGCATCTATCAAACGTTTTTATTTTCCCTTTAGAATGGAGAAGGAAAAAAAAAGGTTTTCTAATTTTAATTGGAGGATACAGAGAATCTTCTGATTTTCAAATAGATATTGTGAACTTTTCTTGAGGAAAGAGAATCTGTTGAACGTTATTACCCTAACCAATACATTTATCGAACGTCCTTATTTTTCTTTCGAAAGGAGAATCTAAATGACAGTTTTTCTTTGGCTTTAGATAAGAGAGTCTGGAGAAGAACCTGCGTTTCACATAAAAGATATAGATCATTATATCTTTATTTGAAAATGAAGAATATGTCGAATGTTTTTATCATGAGGATTTAACGTTTAAACGTTCTTATTTTTCTTTTTGATAGTCTAAAAATATCAAACCTTGAATTGAGGGCTTGGAACGTTCAGCCAATCACATAAATAATTGTCGAACGTCTTCTATTCTCTTAAGAACGAAACTGTGGACCGTTTTGAGCGTCAATAGGAAATCTATAGTACGTTCTCATTTCATCATCAGTAATACATTTAGAAGTACGCTTTTTTTCTTTATATATATATATATATATATATATATATATATATATATATATATATATATATATATATATATATATATATATATATATATATATATATATACTTTAATATGAAACGACGAACAATCGTTTTTCATTCCACGTAGGTTAAAAATCAATCAAACGTTTTTTTCTTCTAATCACTTTCTGTAGGGTGGAGGGAAGAGGAATCTGAGTGTAGGAATGGTTCTAAAACTTTTTTTTTTTTTTAAGGACTAGATAAACATCATCACGGGGGACTTTTTCTTTTACGACAAACGAGTTAAACTACTTTTCAAATTGTTAAAAAAAATTGCTCATACAAAACTAGAATTTCATTTTTTCCTCATTCCCTGTAGTACCGAGGCTATTTCATTGTCTATGAGTGAAATGAAAAAGAATGAAGAAAATTAATAGTTGTGTGATTGACTTGAGAATGAATGAAAACAAGTCATGACAGGAAGCGATTGCAGATTGACGGAAGAGAGAGAGAGAGAGAGAGAGAGAGAGAGAGAGAGAGAGAGAGAGAGAGAGAGAGAGAGAGAGCAATTCCCATGCATGACATTCATCAAATAACTTTCAACACATAGTTATGGTAGAAGAAGAAAATGGGGAGTAACATTTAAGCAGTGAAAGTCGATACACATTTCATTAGCACCTAATTAGCAATAAATACTTTTCATAACACGGATGTTCATACCTCAAGACTCCCGTATTTTTTTTCCATTATTATTTTCTGTCTCAATGAGTCCCCATTCGAATGGAGGTTGACACAGACAGGTTAGAACTGTAACAGAATAATGTCTGCATGCCCTTCGCAACGCCCTAAAGCGAATTCAAACCGCGCTTAACAGGCCCGTCATTCCCCGACATATGTGCTCTACCACAAGGCTGCAGAGGTCCAAAAATATTCATACTACAAATGTAAGGGTAGCCTTCAGGCACATGGACAAGGAAATGTTCAGATATATTTATGTAACCTATGTGAGGCCAAAACTCGACTATGCAGCCCCCTTTTGGAATCCGCACTTGAAAAAGCACATAGCTAAGCTTGAAAAAGTTCAAAGACATGCCACGAAACTGGTGCCAGAAATACGCAATCTCAGTTATGATGAGAGGCTGAGGGAATTAGACTTACCATCACTCGAAGCTAGAAGAGTGAGGGGGGATATGGTGACAGTCTTTAAATTCCTTCATGGTTATGATAGAGTGGATAGGGATCGATATTTTGATATGGCTGGCTCTAGAACTAGAGGTCATAGTTTGAAGCTTCGTAAGAAAACTTCTTTGCAGGATGTAAGGAAATACTTTTTCAGTGTAAGAGTAGTTGATAATTGGAATTCGCTAAGCGAGGAGGTAGTTAATGCTATCTCAATCCATAGTTTTAAGGACAGGTATGATAAGTATCTCTAAGTCTAAAATGGAACCGATCAGGAGACGGGAAGATACGAGCTTTGGGCTCTTTCCCGTAAACACAATTAGGTAATCACAATTAGGTAATCACACACACACACTGAAGGAGATGAACACACATCCGGGGGAAAAATGAGGTCGTGTTTGAAATGATAGACGAGAGAGAGAGAGAGAGAGAGAGAGAGAGAGAGAGAGAGAGAGAGAGAGAGAGAGAGAGAGAGAGGAAAACCGTAAGCGTTGAAGACTATATAATAAAAGAAAATAAAGCAAGAGAAAAGAAAAGAGTTTGGGTCTATATCTCGAAACGGAATCTGTCAATCCAGGTGGTCTAGCTTTTATGGCCTTTTTTTTTTTTTTATGTTGGAGAGTCAGTCATATGTTGGGTAGGTATCCATATATAGCATAAAAATTCGCTCATTTCTTATACAAAAGCATTGTTATCGACCAATAAAAAAAAATAGACCACACGAAATAAATTCTCAAGTATAACAAGGAATGATGAAGAATAACTTCAGAGTATGACAATTCACCAATAACATAATTATACAAGTTACAGATAAAACATGTAGTTACAGTGATAAATACATCACTCTCTATATTTCATAATGTCAATTAGTTCGACATATCTTAAGAAGCCATTCGAAGTGAGAAATAAAAATCCAATCTATTGGCATAAAATGTAAAATTTATTATCAATTTAAGATCACAATGAGAATAAGGTTTACTATAGAAAGTGATATATACCAAGTTAAGCATCTTGTATCAAAGCTGTCGTCATAAAAATATCGTAAATGTTAAGAAAACGCTAAATAACCAAATAAGAAATCCGTGCATGTTACGGAAAAATCGTACAGGAATTTGCAATGAAACCCAATTAAATAAATAATGACGCAACATATACTAAAAATCGTAAATAAAGATAAATCTAGAACGAGAATTTCATCAAAACACGAAGAAAAAAAACTGTGGGAAAAAATTGAGGGAAGAAGATATAAGAAAGATTTAAGAATACTCCATCACGAACGAAACTTTAATGATGACAGAAACCTTCCACCCCTCCACCACCGCCACCCCCACACCCCTACCCTCACCAAGTAACCTTCTTCACTTCTTTCTTTTTTGAAATGCACCTCCAATCTCTTTCTATATTCATGTTCCATGGTATTTCAGAAATATTTTCACAATATTGAGAGCAGGTCACGAGACTCTCACCCTACAGATACTAGCCAAAAGGCGGCAAAATGTCAAGATATTTCTCTGTCATTTAAAATTAAATTCGTACAAAAATGTTTATATTGGCAGAATAATCAATCTTCTTACATAATCCTAATGAAGACTTACATATTTTCAGATTAGAGTTATTGCCGACCTACCAGGCGTTGGAGAAAACTTCCAAGACCACGTTTCGATATTCGGCCTCACCTGGACTACTGATCCAGGCAACTCGATTAATCTCTTTACTTTTGCAAATCCTGCCAATATCAAGGATTATATATTCCATAGGAAAGGTATGTAGGAAATTGTATACAAATATTATTATTCAAAAAAATAACCACAACAAGAAAATAATAATAATAATAATAATAATAATAATAATAATAATAATAATAATAATAATAATAATAATAATAATAATAATAATAATAATAATAATAATAAAAATAATAATAAAAATAATAATAATAATAATAATAATAATAATGATAATAATAATAATAATAATAATAATAATAATAATAATAATAATAATAATAATAATAAAATGGTTTTCCTTATACAGTATTTACTTATTTGAGTCATAAATCATTTTAAAAATTAAAGTCCTTCCCTGAGCATTATACTGAGCCAGGCCTCAGGCTCACCTGACTTACATGAGTCATTTAACGAAGAATGAGAGTTGCCCATTAATATATATAACATTACTTACAATACTACAATTGGTTCATAATATCCCAAAAATGCTGTTCACCTTCCTAAATAAAGAGGCTCCTATGCAACAAAATCTTAATCATCACACCACCTTCTTGTCCTACCTTTGGATTGGAGGACATGTATTGTGTGAAATAAAGCTCTAGTCCCCATTTCATTCATTAAATATCTCATATCATGTTACAGGTCCACTTTCTGCACCAACTGGGATTGGGGCTCATGCCTGGATTCCATCTACCCAAGGAGATCCCCACTGGCCTGAACTTCAGTTCCTTTTCGTTTATGGAACAAGCACTTTGGATAAGGGTCTTGCTATCCCTGATATCATCGGTTATGACAGAAAAGTAAGTTATATATTAAGTTATAAAAAATAAAATAAAAACTACCAGGGATAGTTATTAAAATATAATTCTAATCGATATTTTGCTTTCATGTTGCACTTGTTCCTTCCTCCTTCACTATCAAAAGAAAAAAAATATTGTATGACGATAATGATGCACGTACTGTAAATTATTTCTTTTAAAATATACAATTTACTATATATCTACTGATGATGCGACCCTTTTTATTTAAATTTTCAGGAGAAAGTTTTTGCAAATATATACAATCCTCTATGCAAGGGGGGGGGGGGGCGAGGGAGTTGCAGCATACACATTAACATGTAGCTAATACACCTCAAGCACTCCTCTTAGAGCTATGAAAATAACTGCCACATTTCCCCCTCCCACCCTGCTTGGGTTGCCCACAGACTATGCTATTAAATGTTCCAATTAATACCAGTGCTCCTATATTTGTTATACAACTCTGATATCAATACTGTGATGAACTAGCAGAGTACAGTATATGACAAAGTACTCTCCCATTATCATCTTGATGATTGGTTTAAGTTTCACTGCATGTAATACATCTTATATTCAACCTTCACTTTAGACCCACCACTATAAAAAATCATGTTATGTAGCCTGAAATTATATCTTTGAGTCAAATGATTTTCTTAAAGGGTTTTGTAGTGTATATAACCCTGTCATTGTTAGTTATTAGTGTTAAGACCCATTCATTGCTTGACAAGTTCTAACACTAACATAAATTGTGCTCTACATATGAACTCTCTCAAAAGTGGAGTGTGGTAGCAAAGTAGTTAGAATACTTGACTCGAGAGGTGACATACCAATGAATGAGCTCAGCACGGGACGTTAGAAAGGGCATCCAGTCTTCACTTCCTAACTCCAATCTGCGTCCATCCCCATAACAGGGTTTAATAGTGACACAATACATAGGAAATATATGACACTCAAAAGAACTTCCTTCACCTAATATTACTGGTACTATATGACATTTGTCTTTTGATTGATAGACTGCACATGTTTACCATTGCTCTATTTCTCACATACACAGTTCTTCTATGATTACTTCTCTCCAATCATGGGTAATGAAGGCTTCAGCATTTCACCAATGTTGACCCGAGCAAGAAGCAGAGGAACAATCACTCTCAAATCTGCAGATCCAAAAGATGCTCCACTAATAGATCCCAACTATCTCAGTAATCCTCATGATGTGGATTACTTAGTTAAAGGTAAGCCTGAATAAATATGCTAATTTTTTTCAGAATAGTTCTAATTAACTGTTTCTTCCTATTCAAGGTTAATCTGACTAAATATGCTCCTTCCTGTTCACAACTGGGAGTTTATCCCTTCAAAACAACTGATAATGATAACTGCTACTTCCAAGGGTTATTTATTCATATTGCATATAATCTTCCGTGAATTTTACTATTTTTAATATCACCCAATGACCCTGATCAGTATATTTCATATGTTAAAGCATCACCCATTTACTCCCAACTTTACATATGAAAGTATATAAAAAACTATCTACTGGCCTTAAATTTCCTAAATGAGGTCCTCTACAGAACTCCTCATTGCCAATGCATAATGAGTTGCTCAGACACTGAAACTCACACGAATCTTTCTATTTGCAGGTATAAAATTTGCCTTAAAAGTAGGAAATTCACCTGTTTTAAAGAAATATGGAGCAAAATTCCATGACAAGGTAAAGTACTTTTATTAATTATATAATATTAATGGCTGAAATAATTATGAATTTCGAACTTATTATTTAACTATTCCCATCAAAATAATCTAAAGACATTAAATTTGTTTCCAGATTTGTTGGATTTGTTGAAGAGAAAGATTTTAACTTAAAGAAAGTATTTCTTTGCATATTTGATTTATAAACAAGTGTAAAACCAAAATATCACCTCTTAATTATATTAACTACGATGAAAATAAGTTGTCATAACTACTAAACCTAGAATTCTAAACATATCCTACTCTTTAATCTATACAGAACCTTTAATTAAAGTGTATTCTTCAGGAAACAATCACTGCTTTCAGATATTCTGAAAATATTATATGCTTTAATACATCATTCTTTGAGCCTAAATTTTCATGCCATGGTCTTAAAACTACAAAATTTGCTGAAGTTATCTAAAATACGCTGAACAAATACATTTGAAGTTTAAGAACTAAAAAAAAAAAAAAAAGATATTTTACTGTACCTGCAATAGTTACCAAATATGCAAAAGGTAAAAACACCGAATTTCTTTGTAAGAACCTCTAAAAGTCTCTTAACTCAGAGGATAATTTCAGTCAGGTTTAAAATATAAAACCCTTTTATCCAAAGCTTAAGCTATGTAAATATTAGGAACTGCCACAACAGACATGCTGATATTCCTAAAAGCAAGCACATCTTCGAATTGGAGTTTGATGACAACTAATTCCACAATAGCCCAGTCGCTAAATGATACAAATATTTGTGTATAAAATAAAAATCTAAATGATCTTTCCCTATTGACTGTACTTTCTACTGTCAGCAATATAAAAGGTATGAATTTATATGCACTAAGCATATACTATCCTTTTATGCAATATTGTACAAAATATAAATTCATAAAACCAATCGAATTTGTTGTGCTTGTCTTCAATAATATCAACGACAAACTTGGTGGCTAGCACTTGACACAAGACACAGACATGACACTCTGCTTACAGTGACCTATTACAGCAAAACTTTTGGAATGGTGACCCGGTTTAATGTCATTCGTGTATGTAGTCATCAAGAGATGGGGTGGTTGAACAGCTCTGTCCTATTCCATTTTTTCCCAACAAACTACTGTATTAATTCTTTTTTTTTAATTACTACAGTAGGCAGAATACAGTATATAGATAAAGACTCTCACTTCATTAGATGTAAAGGAAAACTCCTCTTCTTCAAATTAGTTTCAAGTATGCTTTGCAAAAAACTACCAATTACTGATTATTTTAAATCTCAGTTTCTGATAAACTACTAAGAGGTGTCCGAGCACGCACTCATGGAAACATAGAAAAGCACTAGCTATAAAAAAAAACTGCTTTACTGCTGCTAAGTTTAAGTGTTTATCTGCTTTCGTAGAACTTGGCCCTTTAACATAGTTCATGCCTAGATAGTGTTTTCTTTGACAAGAGTTTCGAATACAGCACTTAGTAGATGATTTTGTCTTCCTACTAAACACTCAAATTGCATATTTTTAATATATTTTGTATTTGCAGGAGTACAAAAACTCTTACTGATGCACAAAGGATGGATTGAGTCTAATGCTCAAAACCTTTATCCAAAGAGTTGTCTGTGTATCACTACTTAGGAGTCTGTTTTTGTCCGAGATGACCTGTTTTAGACGTGACTTGGGAGACTTTTGATATTCTGTGATAATGCTATTACTAAAATATATCAAAGTGTTAAAGGCAGACTTACTTAAAGTATTATTAAGTATATAAGAAGCAGTTCTGAAATCCGATTTTCTGATAAAAAATTTTCTTTAAAGAGATTTGTACATATTAAATGCCAAGTTAAAATACATTCCATTATCAAAAGCACTTACTTATTAGAAACATAATGAAAACTGACTTTCAGAGAAAGATATAACAATACAGTCTTTTTACTCAAAACGTCTGTGTATGAGAATGCTATATTTATATTGCTTTAAGGACCTAAATATCCTTCATTTAAAGTAAACTTAGTCTCATGAACCGGCTGCATTGTTCTCTAGAACTTAAATAAGCCTACAATTACCAAATTAATGCCAAAATCTTCTTGATTACCATGAAATGTACATTACTCTAAAAGAATTCTGAAATATATTTAAACTAAAAAATATGCTCAGGGTAAAGATGGCGATGCAGTCTTCAGTATCGAAAAATACGCTTTAAAGTTTCATTTCAAAGAGCAAATTCAAAAGAGATTTCCAATAAATGCACATAGAATGGCACAAAACTTAGCACTAAGGCAAAAAAAAAAGGAAAGTAAGATTATCAACTCACCCTTAGAAAGTGAATCTAACCCTCTGATTTGCAGATTTATATTACTATATGTTGTTGCCGTTTCAACAAGCTGGTGAGTATGAATATCTGACAATCCCAGAAGTAGGATTCATAAACCAAGTACAGTATGAGATACTATGTTACATGAAATTAAAGTTGAGGTAGTAAGAACGATTTAAACCTATTTTACAGAGACTGGATACCAAAGTGACATATGAAACTATAATAACAATATTGACTGACCTAATCTTTGAAGAATTATTTATGCAAGAGCAAAAGAACAATTAATATTAGGTCTGATATTGATATACATGTTTTCACCATCTAATACAAACACTAGATAATGCCTGGATGTGAGCATGAGATACCAGAATCAGATGAATACTGGGCTTGTGTGGTGCGACATATAGCAGCAACAACATACCACGTGGCTGGATCCTGCAAGATGGCCCCAGCATCTGATCCCTACAGCGTTGTGGACCACACACTCAAGTAAGTTAGAATTCATGAGCACATCTTTGAGAATGTTATAATAATATTACACTGTAAAGCACTTGATCACTGACAGTAAAAGAACATTCAAATATGAACACGTAATTGAAGATGTACCTTTAATATCTAATGTATTTCTTGTTGCAGAGTGCGTGGCGTAAGCGGTTTGCGAGTGATTGATGCCTCAATTATGCCCGTTGTGGTCTCGGCAAACACAAATGCTGCTACAATAATGATTGGTGAAAAAGGTGCTGATTTAATAAAATCAGACTATGGAGTGCTCAGATAGTCAACGTCATGTAGGCTACTCTGCCTCAATTTAGTCATATTTAGCATTACAGAGCCAGGAGGATTTTCAGTCAACCAATGCAAAACAGAAATTACCCGAGAGTATTAATAGTGTGCTCAAAAATAATGGAAGGGCTGAATTTTTACCTCTATAAACTGTGCCAAATGAATAATTAATTATATATAGTACAGTGCTCATAGGTCATAATTAAAGAAAATATAAGAATTTCACTTAATCTTTGGAAAGATCTGATGTAGAATTTAAGCATCTTTTAGCTTTGCACTGTCCAAATCAGCACTGCCCTAGAATTTAAAGTTTATGTAACTCTGAATATTACACTCAAGGTAATTCTGTATTGCATGTGGCAATAGCCTCCCAGCCACTACGTGTGATTTTATAAGAAAAATCACATATTATATGGGCTTTATTTTAGTGCAGGGATAAATGTAAATATCCACATTAAGTCAGTTGTGCTGTTATGTGCTCATAAAAAATTCAACTTTGATAAATAGCTCCTGTCTGTATGGGATTCCAGTGCTAGAGTGAAACTCTAAAACTCTGAACATTCAAGGATGAAGTGTACATATGCAATTAGAGTACCCGTGTAAATGTTGAATCTGTGATACATGTTCAAAAATACTTTTTGCTACTCTGTATATTTTGTATATAATTTTATATATATAAAAAATTAAAAAAAAATACTCTAAAGTGAAACTGAAGGCCAATTTGAAGAAATAACTATGTCTAATTCATAAAGATACATTTCCTTCAATGAGAAGCAGAAGCACTAACAAAAAGCTTTGGTATACGGTGACTGCTTGCTAAATTACAGTACAGGGAAGGGTATATTATCCTTGATGAATACTGTACTGTGACTGCTTTTTTTATGATAGACTCACATATCATGGCATATTCTTTTCTCAATCAACATTACTCTAGAACCAGGCAAAGGTTTTTGAATAAAAGACCCATTGTTATAAAGTAAAAATATTCTGTAATAAAAAGAACCTACTGCACTAGTTGACTGATTGACCTAAGTGTTTCCTATATCTACGAAATGTAAAATTAATATATCTTTAAGACAAAAAATAAGAAATATAACTATAAGATGCAAAATAAGAAATGTACTTATAAGATGCAGAATACCTGAGAAGTATTTTTTATGAATGTGACACCAGGACGGGCAAAAAAAAAAAAAATAAATCTACCTTCATCAGGTCTGGGCACGGAGAAACATAAAGAGAAACATTTGGGGAGTATTGTGACTTGTCAGATGTGAGGGGATAATAAGATACCAACTATACACTTTGAAATTGATACTATATTCCCAACCAACAAGCTACAAAGCTAGAGGCTTAACTTATAGAAAACTGGTTTAAAACATTCACTTCAGATGCATTCAAGGCAAAATACAATTGAAACACTAAATCCCTGTGACATACTAACCTTTTCTCACATCTATATGCCAGATGCTGTATGAACCATCAGTTTCATTGAGATTTTACATGTTAATCTTCAAGTATTTGATTTATCAGGAACACTCTAACCTAAGTCGTTAATTAATGCAAAAACGTACAACTTACGTCAGGAAACGACTTAAATCGAAAATTCCTTTAATGATGACATTGAGCACTCTATAAAACTCCTAAATGTATCCCCATAAAGTCACTAAACTATAACGCTGTTTGATAGTTCAAAGTTTTTACGGACTTTTTAAATAAATATACAGTATATTTTACTTGATGCTAATGTATATAAAAAAACTACCTAGATGTTCAGTGCTGTACATACTATGCACATAATTTATAAATTTTCTAAGAATTAACATAATTTTATACAGGGGGTCCTCGGTTTACAATGTTTCGTGGTTACAACACATCTCCCAAAAACCATTTTGCTTCTTTTTTTATAAACTTTGGCCTCTAGTCTTCTGATGGCAGTGCTTTGAAGAAAATGAAAGCTATCTCCATGGAAGTGAAAGTAGAGATAGTGAAATACATGGGAAAGGGAGAAACTTTACTACTGCATTAGCATAGGTGCTTATTTAGGTGTTCTGACTTACACTGAAATTCGAGTTACATCACATTTCAGGAATGGAATGTGACGTAAGCTGAGGACACCCTGTATATCATTTCATATATCTGTGTATTTATTTTTATGCACTTATTATTGTTCTTAGGTAATTTTTTAATTTTATGAGCTTGTAATACTGTATTAGGTTGCAGACCGACATAAAATAGCGTAAAGTAACGTAAAGCAAATACTAATTCTAATATTATAAACAAAAACTGACAAACAATCAAGACTGACGTAAGGCATATCCATAAGATCAGGCAATACTGTAGAACAAAGCACTTGAATGAGCATGTAAATAGGGAATATAACCGGTTTCATAAACTTACTCTGAGAATTCTGACATATGACTGGAGATAGCTAATGTTCCAACATCTGTATGCCTACATTAATTTCCCAGTTTAGTGTAGTTTACTGAACTGCATATGGAATATCTAGAGCTCGTAAATAAAAGAGAGAATTAAATAATGACCAAAATTATCTTAATGTACATTTTATATGCATATATATAGTTTAACAGAAATGAACCCCATTAACGTATTTACACAAATATTCTAAGGTACTTGTGTTATCTAACACTGCTTGTGAATAGGCACATACAATTTACTATAAACATACACTGTGCACACCTTTTAGAGATGTATTTATTTTTCTGTAAGCCTGAAATAAGTTTCCGTATGTGTTTGAGTACATTTATAAAGCTGCATTTGCACAAAAATAATATTATATAACTACAAGTAAGTGAGAGACGGAAACTAAATGTGTTAAAGATGAAATGCCTGAGGAGTATGATTGGTGTATCTCGGTTGGATAGGGTTAGGAATGAAGTGGTGAGAGCAAGCACGGGTTTGAGGAGAGAATTTGCAGCCAGAGTAGATATGAATGTTCTGAGATGGTTTGGCCATGTGGAAAGGATGGATGATGAAAGACTGCTGAAAAAGGTGATGAATGGGAGAGTTGATGGGAGAAATGCTAGAGGGCCTAGATTTGGGTGGATGGATGGAGTAAGGAGAGCCCTGAATGATAGGAGGATGGATGTGAGGGAAGCAAGAGAGCGTGCTAAGAATAGGAATGAGTGGCGAGCGATTGTGACGCAGCTCTGATGGGCATCTGCTGTTACCACGGGGCTGCATCTTACAGAGGTAGCCCTGTGGTAGCAGCAGTAGGAGGAGTTGGCAGTTGTGAAGCGACACAGGTTGTGGAAGAGCCGGGAGGATGGGCTGTGGCACTCCAGCAGTGCCATCTGAACGGTCGCTAGCTCCCTCGTCATTGCCCATAGAACAAAGTATTCCCCTTATTGTTTTCTTTTTTTTTATGTCGGCTACCCCCCAATTAAAGGGGGAAACAGCCAAGGTAGATAGATAGAATAACTACAAGCATTCACAAATTATGAAAAACATACGATTACATGTTTCCCAAAAGTTTGAGACAAATATAAAAAATTACTTAAAAGTGCATAAATACAAATAAATAAGACACTTCTAACACAAAGTCTCGAAGGATAACTTGCTATTTGGGGTCGATACTTCCGCACTCTCAACAAAAGTAAAAAGTTGCGTCCACCAACCACTCCGTTCATGGGCTCATTTTGGTATACTGTCAGCAATACATACAGGAAACCAGAAAGACAACATTTTCATTAACCAAAACCATAATCAAGTTGCCATGACTGAATCTTTACCATATCCAAATATTATAGCATGTAAGCACTGCAAAATGGTGTATATGGCATGTTCTTGCACCTGCCACTTTGCTTAGAAAATTCATATTTCAAATATAAGAGATTCCAGACAAATATTCATTTTAGCAATATGTGACTCAAATTCATAAAGCACACTGCCTGCTGACTGGGGAAAGCAGTAGGGCAGTGGTCAAAGCATAAAGACTCGGAAAATGACGAACTCACGTTCACGCCCACCGTGGGGTGTTAGGAAGAACATCCAGCCTAACTTTTCCACTAGTACCTGTGTTCATAATAACTTAAATGGAGATTAATGGTGACACAAAGTAACAGATGAAAACGACACTACCTACTGTCTGTAGTCTATGCATAAAATTTCATCAGCCCACATTCTCCACCAAATAAGTACAAACCTCTTGGACATCAGTCGTATTTTCAACACGTCATTCTCCAGTACATTTCGGCAAAAAACTAAGGCAGAAATGACCCTCATAATATTTTACATCTTTATCTCAGACAAGTTTTTTCTCATGAGGGTTGGATAGTGTAATAAAAAAATTTTCTTTAAATATTAAAATCAGGTCAGATGATATATTGGCTAAGGAAAATTCCTTGTCTTGGGGAGACAGAACTCTGATAACTATTTGCCTGTTTTTGACAAGATGCGACTAAAATACACAGTGGAGTGGAGTGTTACCAGCCTCATACTCCCAAAAGAAATATTTTATTTTGTCAATGAAGAGGTGGTAAAAAGGGTGAGGATTTTCAGGGTATTATGAGGCCCTGCTTCCTCTATTATATTGCTCATATCCGTCCATCCTGCTAGTCATACAGAGTAAAAAAATAAAATAAGAAAAAAAAATGCAATAAATCCTTTAATCCCAATATATTTATAACATACAAAGGAATGTTCTATATTTGGATTACAGAAAGACATCAGAGGTAGTTCTGTCATAAACCAAGAAAAGTGCATATCACAGACTCTCAAAACCTCACAAAAGTTTCATAAGTGGAAAACATCCTAAAGAGAATGTTGCATCGGCTGGATATTTGGTAGTAAAAATATGAGGTCCATCGTGTCCTTCACGCCACATCTCCTTAGCAACAGCCACTCGTAGCTTGCCATTATCTTTAGTGCTTTCATCATGCTTATTTTCGTCATTTCTATCAAAGCTGGATTCTTTGCTATCACAAACTCCTGGCAAATCGTCAACAATGTCTAACACTTCAAGCACATGATTATCCATGTCATCATGACTGAAATTGTACAACTTATCATCAACAATGCACACATTTATTGGAGGGAAATGGAATATGCCATATTCTTGCACGAGGTGTTCATCTGGAGAGTATTTGTAAACTCTGTTTGAGCCATAATCTGAAGTAAATACAAACATGTCATCTCTACTGAGTCTAAAAGTCAGCGTAATCAGAGGGTTCATTGCATTATGCCTCTCGAAAGGGACTGGGAATTGCAGAGAAGCATTTCTTTTGAAACTGTAACTTATAAACTAAGAAGTAAGGACATACAGAAGTTATGTACAATATAGCACTGTAGCTGGTATGATGAATGGAAGAAGGAAGGAAAAATAGCTCACAGAAAAAATCATGCAAACAATATATAATAGGGTAATTAGAAATATACATGTGATGGTGAAAAAGAGAGAACGGGATTGCTGACACCAGCGGTACTATAAGAGGGATAACTGAGAATATAAAAAGTAGCAGACTCCTTGCATATGGTGGCCTTTGGATTGTTTTTTTAAATGTAAAAAAGTGTAAAAAGTAAAAGAGCCTCTCATATTTGGCATGTAAGAAGCCAGAATGGTTTTTATTCTAAAATGGTCACAACAAAAACTGGGTTGAATCTGTATGAGAAACTAGTTCTCTAATTCTGAGTATCTGCAAAAATTATCAATAGAATGGTAGGTTCAGTATGCTAAGCAGATGAACGATAGTATTCACTGGAGAGAGAGAGAAGATTTCTTTGTTGTTTATATGTGTAAAGGTACTTTGCCCATTGAAAAGGAAGCCACACATGTAAGTATTCTTGATTATATGGTGCAGACAGCATAAGCACGGCTCAAATACAAAAGAAGACACTTAAGAAAATTTAAGTTTTGATTATCTATAAGAGTAACACTAATCCTAACATAATACTATAGAATGTATTTAATTTCTCTGCTAGATATAAAAGACTGATTAACGATATACACTATTACATATCACTATTTGGTTTCATAAATATTCTAAACTTATCTATATAAAATATACATTAATTACATTTTAATCTGTAGAGGCTACACAAACATCTTTGATTCTACAGCATATTTGTTTTACATTTCCTAAATATAGCATTACATCATTATTCATTGTCTTCAGAAGTGTTTGCTTTCTATAACATGCTAGTACATAACGAGGAGTGAGGAGATAATGTAAGGACAAGAAAGATTTTTTATTTTGTTTCTCTCTCTGGTTGCAGCAACTCATTGGCTTATGATGAGGCAGTGCATTTGATATGATGCATACGAAAAAGAGGATTAGAGCTTAATACCCAAGGCAAGAGGCAAGTTTTGAAGACATGTTAAAAAAAAATAAATAAAAAAAACACAATAACCTTTCTACTTCTTGTTCTGTAAAGTATTCTTCCTGTTATAGTAAACAAAACGTAATATCTAAATTTCAATGTAAAAAGAAGAATTCACACATTCAAACTCAAGAGGGGCAAAGGAAAAGATAATGAAAGCATAAAACACAAGCCCTCAAATGCTACATGCTGATGAAATAGCATGCAACCTAAATATAAAACTCAGGCCAAAATCCACGCACAACAAGCAGAGGCATGTACAAAGGGCAATGAACAAGACAGTATGTGACTAAAAACCCTCTGATTATTCATGAAGGAAGGAATACATGCCTTACACTGTAATCATATATCAAGTATTTACCAGTTCATTTAATTTGTATAAAAACAGTTCATTTCACTGCAGCACATCTGATCATTTACTTATTGTTCAGCATATAATTTCCTAGTTAGGAAACAAAGAGAAGTAGAACCTACCTACTAAGAAGATGAAGTTTCTCCATGGCAATGCTGCTCGATATCCAAGTTTACTGGATGACTTCAGGAAGATAGATGACCATATTCTATTGGAAGGGTTATAGGTAAACAACTGCCTGTCAGATGTGAATACCAAAATGTGCTTTTGAAAGGCACAAGCTGCTCCGTTGTTCACCGAGTGAGGCATATCTGGACAGGATAACCATTCTCCTGTAAATATAAATAAGACATAAAAAATTATTAATATTTTGTATGCCTCAAAAGAGACATATTTAATTTGGTGTGAAATGGGTTAAAGATCTGTCAATCAATGGCAAAAGAAAGAGGGATTAACTCGGACATGTCATGGAAGTGGACTGACGTAACTACCACTATAGCATCCCAAGCCCAGTCAACTCTCTGCAGGCATAATAAGTACACCAATGGAAGCATCAGACAAATTATGGATCAAACTGCATGAGGGGCTTAGGCACGCATGTGCGAGCACAATTTCCACAGCTTTATCAGAGGAAAACTGAAGGTAAAAGAGCAGGTTCTAAAGCTATAGAGAGTGGATGAATTATATCATAGAAGGTGTTCTGTTTAAAAGTAGAGGTGTTGAGGACATGATGAGGATCTGTTCCATACTATGAGAAGATGGGTGAGGAGAATGCCATTAAAAATCGTGAGAAAAGTGGAGGTTTTAATACTCAAACTTAGATGTCCGACATGGCGTGTTCTACCTGAGTAAACACAACAAAACAATAGCGTAATGCAAAGCACACGAATTAATCAGCACAAAAGTTATACATAACATTCCTCCCTCCAAGA
>JAXCGZ010000911.1:5000-25000 GCA_037179515.1 Halocaridina rubra
AAAGGTAATGAAAAAAGACCTCACCTCGGTAAAGGTGTAAACAATTTAATAATTCGTTATTGTAAATGAATATATAAAAAATAGTCTAAAAGTTTTACTTGTAATGCACTTCTGTACTGATAAAGGTGATTATACAATTCAGAAAATTTTTCCTTATGCATGAATATCTTCGTATTCATTTCATTACACAACTGCAACTTTCCATTTTCCAAAGAACAGTCTGGTAACTGGAAATTAATCAAATAGTACACTTATTTTTTACTGCTAAGTAGTGCAAGAAACATGTAAAGTTTAGTAAATACTTACCTGTCAATAATTTTCAAGGCAAGAAGAGTTAATCCAAATATCAACACAGATATAATTGCTCCAGTAATAAGGAAAATATACCAGGATTTTGCAATGGTGGCATGAGTAAATACTTCGAACTGTACAGACTTCTGTCGTTTGGTGTGATTCCTTGAAGCTATTCCAGGAAAGAAAGAAGAGTCCTTTCAGTGAATGAAAAATTATACAGGCTTATATAAAGACCAAAATATATTTATGAATATCAAGTGTTATTGGTTATAATCAATGACGTCGATTATTACATCTTGAACTACTTTATAACGTGCTTTGAGATTGAACATAAGATCTAAACTAATTATACAATCTTAATAATCATCATTCCAATATACGCTTCATACTTTCACCAACGATAGTGCATGGGTCATCATCGGGCAAGGTCCAGAATATTATGTGAATGCCATCAGGAAACTGGGTCCTGCTTGCCACAATTCCGCCACTGGACGTAAAAGTTTGGAAGCGTCCACCTCCTGCTCGCAGTCCAGCTACATTTGTCATGATCGGACACTAAAAATAACCAAAATGGGAATATCTATGCTTTCTGTCAATATTAAACCCCCCCTCAGGGAGGGGACAAAAGTACTTCCTATGTGTTCCCCTGCATGTCGCAAAAGGAGATTAAATGGGGCTGAGCAAGGGGGCATGAAATCGCTTCCTCTTTCAAGGTACTTTGCTTTAACTCAGCCACCCCCCTTATAAGGGGGAATATGGCTCATGTATATAGGTGGATTAATCACAAATCAAGGGGGTGGACAAACACTTATTGGGGCTAGGTAATCAATGCTGGATGCCCTTCCTAAAGCTCCATGGTGGGCTTCATCACAGGTCTGTCAACTTCCAAGGAGAAAATTTTAGTCACTACACTACTGTGGTCAGTATCTTACCTGAATACCACTACCATACGATCAAACAACAGTGTTTGTCTTCCGACCATATAATATCAAAAGCTAATCTTTAACTGAATCTTAAAGTTTAAATAGATTGTCATATTAAAATGTACAGCATAGCATCTCTAAGCTGGAATATCTAATGAATAAAAAGACATTGGAGTCATTCCTATGTGTCATGACAAATGGCTAATTAAGTACAGCAGTTGATCTGTGAAAATAACTCAAGAGCAGTACCTTCATAATCTCAGATTAGTAAAGGGAAATAAAAGGAGTTTCAATAACTTACTTTCCTGTTCTAGGAAAAAAGCACAAAGCCCAAGTCATAGACGGAATTTTCCCTTGAGGGCGCCTGAAAATAGGGGGGAGATAGTTCTCCAAACCTTTCTACACCAGAAAAAAAAAATGCATACAACAAGAGATACCTAATAAACATATGATACAGAATCAGTTTCGCACACACAAAATAAAATAAAAAGTACTTTATACACATTTGAAAAATTAAATTCCCTAAAACTGAAAAATTAGTGTACGCATCTTTACCTCTTACCCAAAAAATAACTAATTTCTATAGAAATAATAATAAAGGGTAATGCAATTCCTCACCCTTGTTCCTTAAGAGTAAATGAAAGGGACAAGGACGCAAAGGGTATGACGAAGCCTTGCTGTCTCTCCCTCTATTATTTTCCCCTCAGATGTGGCCCTCTCTTGGTTTCATCAAATTATGAGATCATGTTTAGAAAAAAATAAATAAGAAAAACTTCAAATATTAAAATAGATCTCTATACCTTAGCATTCTGAAGAGAAAATATGGCACACACAGTGTTGCTATTGTTTTTGCTCACAGCTGAAACAAGTACTGAGGTCTGGTCTCCTGTCCATTGGTACAGTCTGTAGGCAGGAGAGACTGGTGTTGCTATCAATACCACAGAGTTCCCCATTCTGAAACAAAAGAGAAATAATAAGAGATGACATTAGTTGTCGGATGCGGCATGGTTAAAAAGATTATCTTCTGTTTATCTTGTAAGTCCATCATGACCAATGGAGGTGAAAAAAGTTATGTTTTTACGATCAGTGAGAGAATTTCAATCTCGAATTTAATTATGGACCTCTGGATGGAAAGACCTTTCCTTGTCATATAAGTTGAAAGAAGTAAATATTACATAAATAAACCCTCAGTCTTTTCTTTTTTTAATTTGTCATCAGCCTGTTACTTCAGTAGTGTGGAATTAAGCATGGAATAGGAAAAAAAAATAAAAAATAAATATTTTTATGAGAAGAGCTAACAGTTGTAATTCAAACCATAGATAAAAACTGAAGTAGACCATGTAAAAAATATTAAATCTTAACACAGTATATAATGATTCAAAAGCTCCATAAAACAGTATAAGCATTAAAATCCAATTTAGAAAAACAAAGCAGCTCTATGGTACATTTAGATTTTTTAAATGTCACTATTAATCCCTATTATAGGGGTGGACACATTGGCACTAGGGTATTTTGTATGGATGCTCTTCTAAACGCCCAAAGATGGGCTCAATCACGGGACTGTCACAAGTAGGAGAGACTACAGTATATAAATATTGTTGTCTGATCAAACTTACTTGAGCTCATAGGTCTGGTTTCTAAGTCTCACGTCCACAGTGATATTACTCTGACTTTCCGTTGTGACCATAACTTGAACAGTTTCAGATTCAACATAAGGAACATGGTGAACAGGTGGGCACAAAAGACTTACAATGGAGGAGTATGGCTGACTGAAACAATAAAAATTTATGCACGAAGGTATTAATTTACAGTCTACCCATATTACAGAGATTAAAAAAACTACATATGAAACAACATTATTTTTTTTTATAAATACTGCAGTCGCAAGGATGCTGGATAATGTATGTATTAGTATATGATGCAATACCTACATGGCTTAAACTACTACTGCATTAAGACTATTAATATCCTTTAAGATACTGTAATGTCAAATATACCAGAACCCTCAAGGTTAAAAATCTGGGATATTTCTGTAAATCAAAAGCACTATACTGTAACTATTTTACCTGTCAAGATGATTTGGAAATATAACTGGCAAAGACCAAGAGCTCAAGACATATTTCTGTTGAGCAGATACAAATGTTGGATGCAAACTTGGACTTTTGTACTTCAGATGAACCTCGAGTTGCAGTGGAGAGAGCTGTTCATGGAATTACAAAATAAATATGGTGTCAATATTTGATATACAAGACACATACCCATAGAAATAGAGACTAGACTCTCATATACAGTATTACTAAGTACAGATTTATATCTTAAAAAGTGACTAACATATAATTCACACTAAAAAAATCATAATTACAAATACAATATTCTTTTATGTATTACTCTTAAAAATTATCACTAACAACTATCATAAGTTCTTTTGGAAGTTTTTAATAATTACATTGTTAAAATGCAAGGTTGCAAAAATATTGAATTATTACGAACTGAATATCCCTCTATATGTAGTATTCCTACAAAAATATCACTGACAATTATCATACGATCTTGATTACTTTCTTGATATCTTAGCTCGTGATATGTGAATGAATTGGATATCATTTGGTTTATTATTCATGCAATATATTCCATATACACCTTTAAGCTACAAGGCAAATGATGAATATTCCGATATTTCAGTTAAGTAAAATTAAAAATTCTGTAAATACTATAAAAACTCACTTTTCTAGGATAATAAGTGCAACTAAAAATACAGGGAGACGAGGAATTGATGGTCAAATTAAAATTGTTAAAATTGCAAGAATCATTTGTTGGGACAAAATCTTGGCAAGCATTTGACACAGCAGGTTGTTCAGGAGCTAGCAGTGGCTGTACTGTTGTAGATGGAGGAGGTGTTGACAGAGTTGTTAATTCTGTAGTTGCAGTGGTAGTTGTGGGAGCTGTAGTCGTATTAGTTGATGAATTTCCATCATCAAGAGTATAATCAGACTCATCAACATTTATCAAACTCTCTTTCACATTTTCACTGTTGCTAAAACCTCTCTTTACTACAGGAGAGCCATGCTCCTTATCAGTATTCGCTACTGTTAGTCTCAAGAATATACAGAGCAGATAAATTCCAATATAGTTCCTCATATTGTCACCTGTGAAATCAGAGAATTACGTAAGAAAATCTTAAAAGTACACCTGGTTCGCTTTTTATGCGTGTTTATAATCGCCCCCAAAAAATAATAGTAAAAAAATATGATATGTACGAATAACGCCCGACGAAAAAATTCAGAATTTTTTTTTCTCATTTTAGTAAATAAGCGACCGCCTCAGAGGCTCTTCCCCGCCATACTGCCATGTGCTCCAGTGTGTCTTTACCCAGCATAGTGCGTGGATATATCTCTTGTTCTAACTGTATTTGTGTTACGACTTGTGTTTTCAGTTCTTTTATATTTTAAAGATTATATATTGTACTATCATGGCCAGTAAACGGCAAGGAAAAGACTGCGGAAGTGCTTCTACTCCCAAAAGAGCGAGAAAGGCAATAATTCTTGAAATAAAATTGCAAGTGTTGGGTCGTTATGAGTGTGGTGAGAGTATGGTCACCATTAAACCGGCAAAGCATCTCAGTAATTGTTACGGTTTGTGTTTTCAGTTCTTTTATATTTTAAAGATTATATATTGTACTATCATGGCCAGTAAACACCAAGGAAAAGGTTATGAAAAAGCTTCTACTCCCAAAAGAGCGAGAAAGGAAATAATTCTTGAAATTAAATTGCAAGTGTTGGGCTGTTATGAGCGCGGTGAGAGTACAGTCGCCATTAAAACGGCGATGCATCTCAGTGAAAGCACGCTGCGCACTATTCGTGAAAATGCGGAAAATATAAATAAAAGTGCAAAAGCTGGTTTTAGTTTAACTGTGGCTAAGTCTTCATATTCTCGATCGTATATTATAGGGAAAATGGAAAAAATGGTAAGTAAGGAGTCTTCATATTCTCGATCGGATATTATGGAGAAAATGGAAAAAATGGTAAGTGTGAGTGGATGTGCATTAAGTGCGAGGATATATCTCTTCCTATAACTGTGTTTGTGTTTTCAGTTCTTTTAAATTTTACATATTATAGTACTGTACAATCATGGCTAGTAAACGCCCAGGAAAAGACTGTGGAAGTGCTTCTACTCCCAAAAAAGCCAGAAAGGCAATAAGCCTTGAAGTAAAACTTCAAGTGTTGGCCTGGTGTGAGCAAGGTGAGAGTACGGTCACCATTAAATGGGCGATGCATCTCCCGGAAAACACGCTGCACACTATCCATGATAATGCGGACAAAATAAAGAAAAGTGCCAAAGCTAGTGTTAGTTTAACTGCGACTAAGTCTTCATATACTCGAGTGGATATTATGGAGAAAATGGAAAAAATGCTAAGCACGTGGATGAATATCAAGAACGACAGCAAACAAACCTGCCGTATAATATCGTCAAGGGAAAAGCGTGTGAGATTTATGAGCATTTTAAATCCCATGTGGAAGGCGAAGAAGTAAAACCCTCTACAGCTAGGTTTGGTTACTGCAACCGAAAATTACAAGACGAGAGCGCATCAGCTGATACGGATGCGGCAAAGCAGTTTAAAGACGAATTAAAGGCCATCATAGAGGAAGTGGGATATACGTCAAAGCAGATTTTCAATATGGACGAAACTGCTTTATTCCGGAAGCGAATGCCAGAAAGGACGTATATTTCCATAGACGTAAAACGTGCTTCAGGATATAAGGCAGCAAAAGATCGCTTTACCCTACTGATTGGTGCTAACACTGAGGGCGACATGAAACTGAAGCCGGTAATATCATTCGAAAAATCCTCACGCTCCAAAGGGTTACTATAAAGAGTTACTGCCAGTGCACTGGTATTCAAATCTGAAAGGATAGATGACTGGGAGTATATTTAAAGAATATTACTTGACACGTCTCCCAAACGAGTAAGAAGTGTATTGCAAAAGTTAAGCACGTGGATGAATATCAAGAACGACAGCAAACAAACCTGCCGTATAATATCGTCAAGGGAAAAGCGTGTGAGATTTATGAGCATTTTAAATCCCATGTGGAAGGCGAAGAAGTAAAACCCTTTACAGCTAGGTTTCGTTACTGCAACCGAAAATTACAAGACGAGAGCGCATCAGCTAATACGGATGCGGCAAAGCAGTTTAAAGACGAATTAAAGGCCATCATAGAGGAAGTGGGATATACGTCAAAGCGGATTTTCAATATGGACGAAACTGCTTTATTCCGGAAGCGAATGCCAGAAAGGACGTATATTTCCATAGACGTAAAACGTGCTTCAGGATATAAGGCAGCAAAAGATCGCTTTACCCTACTTATTGGTGCTAACACTGAGGGCGACATGAAACTGAAGCCGGTAATATCATTCGAAAAATCCTCGCGCTCCAAAGGGTTACTATAAAGAGTTACTGCCAGTGCACTGGTATTCAAATCTGAAAGGATAGATGACTGGGAGTATATTTAAAGAATATTACTTGACACGTCTCCCAAACGAGTAAGAAGTGTATTGCAAAAGTTATGATTTACCCTTCAAAATTCTTCTCATTTTAGACAATGCTCCAGCCCATCCTCCGTCAATTGCCGATATTCATCCTAATATTAAAGTTGTGTTTCTGCCGCCAAATACAACTTCCCTACTCTAACCAATGTACCAGGGGGTAGTGCAGATGCTGAAATAGCATTACCTTAAGCATTCTTTTAAATACCTCAGCAGTAAGACTGACATCAGCATGGGTGACCTTGAGAGAGCAGCTGAGGCCGACGACATCGTGGAGCTATACATAAAGAAGAATGCTGTTAAGGAATACTGGAAAGATTTTAATAGCAAGCACGCCATATGGTTTGTGAAGGATTCTTGAACTGAAGTTACACAGTCATGTCTAAATGGAGCATGGGAGAAGATTTGCCCGCAGTTAGTGAACTTTTTCACAGGTTTTGATCTCAATGATCGGCTGTCAAAGACGAGACTTGAGTGAGTTCAGCTCGCACATTGTGTAGGATTCACCGACGTTGATGAGGAGGATGTGGATGCCATTCTTGCTTCCCAAACGGAGGAATCGACTGCCAAGGATTTGGAGGACATGGAAGGTGAATGACAACATCAGGAGAAGGAGGAAAACGAGCAGCAGCACTTTTTGCGAGCCCCATGAAATCACTTACTGTGAGTCGATTGACTCAATTTTTTCACCTAATCGAGTGTGCCTTGGAAATTTTGGATAAGAACAATCCCAATATAAAGCCTGCAGGCATGACATCTACAAAAGTCATGCATGATATTTCCTGCTATAATGAAATTTAAAAAGAAAAGAGGAGGATTGCACAGCAGGCAACTCTTGATGCTTACTTCTCAGTCAAAAGAAGTGATATTGATGACCCTCAGCCCAGCACATCTTCCCTCTCCTCTTCGCCTACCGCTTAAGTCACGTGCTCGCTGCCACCACACTCAGCCCATACCTGTTGCTCACCGTATATAGAGTGAGTAGAATGTGTTTTATATTTATTTTTGTTATAATAATTCAGGCATTGCATAATTAAAAAAATTTAGTTTTCTAGTCTTGCATTTGTTAATTGTTTTTTACTTTTGCAGATAGAGGTTCGTTCTCCTCTTCTAATACCGCTTATGTCAAGTGCTCACCGCCACCATGCTCATCCCATACCTGTTGGTCACCGTACATAGAGTGAGTAGAATGTGTTTTATATTTTTTTCCTTTCAGTATTTCAGGCATTGCATATGAAAAAATTTAGTTTTCTAATCTTGCATTTGTTAATTGTTTTTTACGTTGGCAGATATTGGTTCCTTCTCCTCTTCTTATACCGCTTATGTCAAGTGCTCACCGCCACTACGCTCATCCCATGCCTGTTGCTCACCGTATAATAGAGTGAGTAGAATGTGTTATCTTTTTTTTTTGTTACAGTAATTCAGGCGTTGCATAATGCAAATTTTTTTAGTTTTTTAGTCTTGCCTTCGTTAATTGTTTTTATTCTATCTTTGATTACATTTGCAGATAGAGTTCGTTCTAACGCTTCCTCCTCCTCTTCCGCTACCGCTTACGTCACATGCTCACCGCCACCACGCTCATCCCATGCCTGTTGTGCACCATATATAAAGTGAGTAGAATGTGTTTCACATTTTTAATTTTTGTATTACTTTGTTTACGTCTGCAGATAGAGGTTTGTTCTCCCGTATCCTCCTCTTCTTCTACCACTCAAGTTACGTGCTCACTGCCATCATGCACGTCCCAGTGTATGCCTGTTGCCCACAGCATAATAGAATATAGTATGTTAATTTGCTTGCTGTGCAGTAAATCTGAATATCTTTTGTACTCTTAAAAATAGATACAGGTCTTTCTGCTTTGCTATGTACTTGTAATATGATTTACTCATCTTATATCTTTGGCACAGTGTGTCAGTAAATCTGAATATCTTTTGTACTCTTAAAAATAGATACAGGTCTTTCTTCTTTGTTATGTACTTATAAAATATGTTTCACTTATCTTATATCTTTGGCATGGTGTGTCTATGTACGGTTGTGAAAAGTATCTATAAACATTATCATTGTTTCTTATAGAAAATGACTTGTCACATTACGCGGCACTTCTGAGAACCTATCTTCGCATTACTCTAAGAACTAGGTGTATAGCATATATAACTATATAATCTATATAAGAAGAAAAAATTACAGTACTTCATGTCATAACAAAGAATACAATACTTAATGTCACATATATCACTGTTTTTTACAGTACATGAAGTACAATGCACCTGTTATCTTTGTTGTCGTTCCCTAGGCAACTTGGCAGAAGAGCATATAACCCCTAAGAAATGCCACTGCTGATCCCAGGCTTTCCAACATGGCTTTCAGGAAGTGTGTATGTAGTGTTGTTGGCGTATATGGTTGTTAGTGGTAAAGTCTTCCATAAAGTGTTTGATTGTATATAATGCTGTGTTACAGCCTGGACAGGCAAGCAAAGCTCTTGTAATATCTAAAGACTCCTACCGAGCATGCAAACAAAGTTACAATGAGGTTCTCATTGTAATTTATTTGACCAATATTATAGAATTTGTAATCATCTGTCTTAATAATCTTACTGGTAGGATCATTGCAGAGTCATAAACAAACTCTATATTATCTTCTTAAATAAGATCCTACATCCTGTTAGTGGTATTAATTTCCGCTTTTCTCACAAATATTGTGTAGCTTTTTTACTAAGGTACCTTCTTCATTTCTTTTCATATTTTACAACTTTATCACTTTTTTTTTTACCAATGCAGTACATTTCACATTGTATATCCCATTTAAAGAATTAATAATACATTTTACTTTTATTTTTCTTTCTTGTAACTTGATGTTAAAATTTCACTTTGCTAATTATTTTGTAAGAGGTTCTTACAATATCACACTATATCTTTTACTTACAGCAAATCAAGATTGGCTTTTCCAGTCATTTTACTATCATTCCCAAAGATCATCTTAATACAGGGGGTCCGAGGTTTACGATCTTCTCGAGTTTCTTTTCTGATAACTTTTGGCCAGTATTATGTCTCCCAAGCATAAAGCAGAGTCTTCTGATGGCAGTGCTTTGCAGAAAAGGAAAGATATCATCAAGGAAGTTAAATTAAAAGATAAGGAAAAACTTCACTACTGAATTAGTATTGGTGGATGACTTAGGATCTTATTTAGGGATGTTCAGACTTGTGCTGAAACTCGGGTTACATCATGTTTCAGGAACGGAACTCTTGATGCAAGTCGAGGGCCCTTGTATACTTAAAAAATTACAGCCACGCCAAGTCTATTATTATTTGTTTTTGTATGACACCAGGATGGGCGAAGATAATTCATTTAGCGTGGACACGAAGAAACATAAAACAGAGAGAAACAGATGAGGAGTGTTATGACTCGTCAGATGTGAAGAGATAATAAGAGATGTGTAACGAATATCCAAGAATATTCCGTGTAGATGTTGACACAGAAGAGGATCGGTAACTGAAGGAAGACTAAATATTGTGCTGTCCAGGACACACCAGTGGTGTTCCACAGGGCTCTGTTCTTTCACCTACTCTGTTCCTTCTCTTCATCAATGATCTTCTACAATCCCCATCTTCCTCTCTCCTTCAAGCTGGCTAGTACAGTGGTAACGCGCTGGATTAGCAATCACGAGGTCGAAAGATCGGTTCCCGTCCAAGACCGAGAGTTTAAGCTGTTTACTGGCAAGTTACTGCTGTGGTTGGGCACCACAGTGGGGGGTTGGGGCTTGCTCCGGCTGACGAATACCCATTGTATAATGAAAATAAAGGTTTATTATTATTATTATTATTATTATTATTATTATTATTATTATTATTATTATCATCATGCCTTTGCTGACGATTCTACCCTTCACTTTTCCTCTGCCTTTTTTTCACAACCTTCATCTGCTACTCGTAATCAGTCTTGTATCACACTTTCTTCAACTCTCAACTCCGATTTGCAGAGGATATCTTAGAGGGGCACTCAAAATTTAGTTAAATTCAATGCCTCCAAGACACAGTTTCAGGGTATCTCTTTATCTTCTTTTCCTCCTGATAACCCTTTTTTCTTCGAAACTAATGAAATTTTCCCTCTTAATCCTATCAACATATTAGGAATCCATATAGTCTCAAACTTCTCTTGGAGGAATCGCATAATCTAAATTTTTAAATCTTCATCCAAATTTTTTTTTTTTTCGTTTCCGTCATTACTTTTCCTCTTTACAGTTACTAAAAATTTAGAAAGATCTTATCCGTCCCTGCTTGGAATACTGCTCACACATCTGGGGTGCTTCTTCTTATACTTATCTCCTTGATAGGGTTGAATCATTAATGATTCCTCTCTTACTTCTAATGTGGTTTCTCTCTCTCTTTGCCTATGGTATCTTCCCTTTCTCTTTTCTATCGCTACTACTTCCATCGCTGCTCTGATGAGTTGGCGAGTTGCATCCCTGCCCCACTGCCGAGGTCGCATAACACTTGCCAAGCGGCCTCATCTCACAGGTACTGTGTGGAGATTTGTAGCTTGCGGACTGACCGGTGCAGTGACTGTTTCTTCCCATCTACCTCCAGACTCTGGAACTGTCTTCCTCCTTCCGCCTTTTCTAATTCTTATGACATACCATCCTTCAAAAAGCAGATCTATTATAATCTCAGGGCCTAGTCCTCCATACTTCAGGGTCCTCTGTACTTTGACTTTTTTCTGTCAGTCATTTTCCTTTGTGTGATATTACCTCATCTCTGCCTTGTCCTTAAGCTTTTTCTTTTCCTTCGTCTTGGTGTTTTCTCGTGCCCAGGCCTTTATTGATTAGGGCAGGTTTTGCCTGTCCAGGTGTTACACATAAAAAAAAAATGCCATTCATTTCTAAAATATATATAGTGATCCTTCGCTCTATCGCGTTTCTTGCCTCGCGAATTCACTGTACCGCGATTTATTTTGGCAAATTATTTTTTTTTTGGGGGGGATATGCAAAAATATTAAAATATTAAAAAAATTAAAATTTTCAGTATTTTCATTTTTTTATTGCAAAAAAAATTTTCATTACTTGATTGATAAAAAAAAAAAATTCCCAGCCTACGAATAATAAAACAGTAAAAAATAGTAAAAAACATAAATTTAGATTTAGAACTCACAGTATTGCATCATGTGAAATACTGTCCGATAGCGTACAATGTATTGGGGTCGCACCTACGTGAGCTAGCATATATATTAAAATTTCCAGTAGTTTCATGATTTTATTGATAAAAAAATGTATTTCTTAGCCTAAGATTAATAAAACAGTAAAAAATAGTAAAAAACATAAATACTAACAGTAATGCACCATGTAAAATACAATACCGGTATCAGCGTTTCGGAAAACGAAAAGGGTTGAACCTACGTGAGATAGAACATATTGAAATTTTCATTATTTTATTGATAAAACAAGCATTTCCTAGCCTAAGAGTAATAAAACAGTAAAAAATAGTAAAAAACATAAATTTAGATATATAACTCACAGTACTGCATCATGTGAAATACTGTCCGATAGCATACAATGTATTGGGGTCACACCTACAGAGCCAACATATATATTAAAATTTCCAGTAGTTTCATGATTTTATTGATAAAAAAACGTATTTCTTAGCCTAAGAATAATAAAACAGTAAAAAATAGTAAAAAACATAAATACTAACAGTATTGCACCATGTAAAATACGATACCGGTATCAGCGTTTCGGACAAAGGCTCGCACCTACGTGAGATAGTTCATGGAATGCTATTGGCTGAAAGAGTGAGAGATCTGTATCATGGGGTCTGATTGGCTTTTTCATTGAAGTTTGGTTCTCCAACCATCTTCCATTGTCTCGCCTCACTCCTTCGGTCTAACTCACGTGTGCGCCGTTCACGTTGTGCTTGTTATTTATTTTCTTCACTTTTTCAACCTCTGCAATGCCTCCCAAGCATCCTTCATCTTCTAAGGCTTCTGGTAGTGAGCCTAAGCGGCAAAGGAAGATGTTAACCATAACAGATAAGGTGAAAGTCTTAGATATGTCAGCCGCTATTTTGGCCTCAATGAATAACAGCCGTAAAGCTGTTATTGGATGTGGAATAATTTCCTCTGGCGTCTACAAACTCATTACCACCTCATTCAACGGTAAGTTTACCTATCACGTACATATAAATATACGTTGCATGCTGTTATTTATAAATTAAAGGGTGGTTTTTTAACAGTGCAGAGGGGTTTATACAGTAAACGTAAAAATAATTGTAAAATACCTATGTACATGAGTATGTCATATAAATTTACACTTGCATGCTGTTATTTATGAAGTATATGGTGGTTTGTTAACAGTAGAGGGAGGGTTTATACAGTTTATACAGTGTAAACGTAAAATTAAATTAAAATATCTATGTACATATTGGGTGATCCTACTCCGCGAAATTCCTGTCTCACGCCGGGTCCCGGAACCGAACCTTCTCGATAATCGAAGGAACACTGTATATATATATGTGTGTGTGTGTGATTACCTAATTGTGATTACCTAAGTGTGTGTGTGTGTGTGTGTGTGTGTGTGTGTGTGTGTGTGTGTGTAATTACCTAATTGTGTTTACGGGAAAGAGCCCAAAGCTCGTATCTTCCCGTCTCCTGATCGCTTCCATTTTATACTTAGTGATACTTTTCATACCTCTCCTTAAAACTATGGATTGAGATAGCATTAACTACCTCCTCGCTTAGCCAATTCCAATTATCAACTACTCTTACACTGGAAAAGTATTTCCTTACATCCTGCAAAGAAGTTTTCTTACGAACCTTCAAACTATGACCTCTAGTTCTAGAGCCAGCCATATCAAAATATCCATCCCTATCCACTCTATCGTAACCATGAAGGAATTTAAAGACTGTCACCATATCCCCCCTCACTCTTCTAGCTTCCAGTGATGGTAAGTCTAATTCCCTCAGCCTCTCATCATAACTGAGATTGCGTATTTCTGGCACCAGTTTCATGGCATGTCTTTGAAATTTTCAAGCTTTGCTATGTGCTTTTTCAAGTGCTGATTCCAAAAGGGGGCTGCATATTCAAGTTTTGGCCTCACATAAGGTACATAAATATTTCTGAACATTTCCTTGTCCATGTGCCTGAAGGCTACCCTTACATTTGATAAGAAGGCATATTTGGAGACAAATCTGCCAGTATGTTTACTCCTAGATCTCTCTCATTTTCTGTCTCTTGAAGTTGTACTCCAGCCACCGAGTAGTCAAGTGGGCCTTCTTGCACACGTACCCATAAACTTCTAGCCTATTTTGGTTCCTTGGTGGGTTACATACAACAGTTATTATAATGCTCTCAGCAACAAGAAATTCCTTGAACTCACTTTCTATAGCCAAGTTTATTTCTTCAACTTGAATCCTTTCACTTATGAGCAGTGCTATCCCTCCACCAGTCCTCTCAGATCTTTCAACCCTTAATATTCTGAAGCCCTTAGGAAAAACTGTGACACTGTTTATGTCCTCACTCAACTTAGTCTCTGTAATTGCTACTATATCTGCCTTACTGTTGTGAATCCTATCTTTTAATTCTACTGCCTTACCAGCTAATCCAACAGCATTTGTATATAACAATCTTAATGAGGCCCCATCCCCTGATCTTCTGTCATTATCTTCTTTATCTCCCCTTTGTCTGGAAGAACTCTGAAATGAACATTTTTCTTCTCTTCTTCATTTCTTTCCTCATTTAACCTTCTTGCAGCAAGTTTTTGATCTTTCCCATCTCTTCCTGTGCTCTGTATCGTCTAATGAACACTTCTTTGAATTCTTGAAGGTCTTTTATTTTCTCATCAATATTTCTCTACATGTTTCCCCTCTCTCAAATGTTAATTTTATTGGTCTCTGTTTTCCTTCCCTCGAATATTTGCATAGTTGTGAATGTTTACAATATCCTCAGGACCACAAACTGCTCCAAGCTTTCTTATCAGGTCTACAACCCTAGCTTTATTTTCTTCAAGTCTCCCCTGCCATGTTGGCTCCTGGAATTCACTTATGCCTGAGATTACCACTGTCTTCTCTTTATCAAGTGCCTGTTTAATCAGTGGATTTGCCCTTTCCATCACAACGTCTTTCATTTTTTTATTACTGTCTCTTTACAGACAACTGTTTGTATCTTTTTCCAGTGCCACCACCTTTACAGCCTCTTTTACTGCCATATTCCCCTTTAGTGCATCAGCAAAGGAAGTTTTCATGGCATCATGTTCCATATTCAGCTCCTGAAACTTTTTTCAAAACTGTTCAATGTTTTCCGTAATCTGGACATTCCTATCTGCAATCTCGTCTCTCTCAGAAGAGAGCAGTGAACTAACATCTAATTCATTTAGGGTGTCATTCAGCTGTTTGTTGTTATCCTCTTGTTTAGAAATTCTGGTTTCTAGTTCACTCTTTTCCCCTTCCAGTTTCTTTATTCGTTTTTCTAGTTCTTTTATCTCCTGCCCTTGTGCTTTATTTGCTTCCTCCAAAAATCTTATTTCCTCTCTGAGTGTTTCATTCTCTTTCATTTCTCCATCCATATTCCGAATTTTATCATCAAGGCTTGGGTCTGCGGATGAGAAGTGACGAGTGCTCAAATAGAGAATATTATAAAACTTTGAAGGAACTATTTCTAAGATATTTCTTAGTAAGCCGAAGTGTGACCGGAGCATTGAGTGAAAATGCCCATTACAAGAGGTATAAGTTGCCGGATCCGACCAAGAAGACGGCGATTCGACGATTTTACTCGAAGAGAAGAAGGAAAACCCGTTCCTTCCTTGCCTTCTGCCATGAAGTTTTTCAGGACCACCTCCTTAAAATAGCTAAGTACTTGTGATCTGTATCCAGTGAGTAATGGGACAATTAGTAAAGGAAATTGAGGTCGGTGGACGCCGCCATTTTATCTTGTAGTTATGCTTTGACTCAGCCAACCCGCTTATAAGGGGTGTGGCGCTTAATAAGTTGATAAAAGTAGAATTTCTGTACCCATTACTAACATGGATAATTTGTACTAATAGCTATAAGCAGTAATAAACTCCGTTTTTTGTTATAATTTGAGTAATGTAAAGAAATTTCGTTGGAAGTGCGTTCCATTTATTTGTATTAATGCTTAGATTGAATTTTAAGAACGCGAATGTATCGATTTTTAATTGAAAAAATTTAATGCACGTGAAATCACTGTTACAGTATATTAATTTCTTAAGTGTAAGAATTACAGTGAGTAATATACTTGAATCTGCTTTTAAGGTTTTACTTAGAACACGTGTGGTTTTCGAGAAAGGAATGCGGAAGTGACCATTCGATCTCCCAACCTCGTCATTATAAATCTGTAGTTTTAAAGTACGTGTAAAATCATTGTTATATTAATTTCTTAAAGCGTAAGAAATCGAGTGTTAAGATCGCGCCTATTTTCAAGGTTCTTTCTTTTTTTTCTTTTTTTTTTTCTCCGGGGGAGCAATGTTTTAGCGAAAGAAAGACATAAATGACAGATAGTTTTTAATGTTGTTATGATGAAGGAATTAATCTTACGATACGTGTGTGGCATGTTTTTTTGAAGAATAAGAAATTTCGTGATATTAGTTAGAGATGAGTTTTTTTTAATTTGACGCTATGCAGGTGAAAGTAAGAGTAAATTAGAGTAGTTGTGCTGTCCTAGAATAGGGAAGGTTTTTCAGTGTCACCCAAACGTAGCTTCAAGGGAGTAGAATGTTTGTTTGTTCATTAGAATGGGACCTAGGACTGGTGAGGCAGTCTGTGACCGTGCGGCCCCAACCGAGATTTCACCTTTACTCTTCTTCAGAGAGACCGGGAAAGGAAAACCAACATGTTGTAAATAAAAGGGAATTTTACAGAAAGGGAATGCAAGTTTGAATGTGAGCGCATGTGAGCGAATGAGTATAATGAGTGTAATAGGGGTATAATGGGGGGGTTGCTCTAGGGGGTGAAATCGCGGAAAGCACCGTTAGGAAGCATGATTGGGGAGTCTGCGAGGATCGTTCCCCTGCTCCGCCAGGTCCTTCTGCATGCCATATCAGAGGGTATTTATGGGAGGTGATGCGCTGTTGCAATATCTAGTGAGGGATATGGATGAGAAGGTAATTCTCCACCTGCCCAGATATGGTTGAAATGCCGAGTTTGTTTTATTTTTGTTTTGTCCCCTACTCCGCCATTGAGATTATTATTCGATTTCCGAGAGATTCCAAGATAGATGTTACGTGATAAAGGACGTGAATCTATGAATGATTCTTTATTTTCTTTGCTAGCTGCAGTATATACATTATTTGTCTGAAGAGATATGTTAGATTGATAAAGTAAAACTTTGCGAGTTTTAGCCATGATAATGTTTTATCAAAATTATTTCGGCTTGGTCATAAAGAAAGAGTGAGAGCTGACACGAAATGACAACAAGAATGTTACACAGCTGTATCCCGTATTTGAGAGAGCAGATATAAGTCAAATTCGAGATAGTAAAAGAAGATATATATTTTATGTTTGAATTGTTTATGTACAACTCCGTACGAGATTTTGAAGTTTAAGCAAAATGCATTCCTTACTGTTGATAATGAAATATACTTTTTGTTTTTATTATTGCATACACAGAGATAGACTTTTTATATTCTTAGATACCCGTTTTTGTTATAGTTCTTTTTGTATTGAAGAAATCTTTAAAATCTTACTTAAAGGATTCTGAAAAGATTATCTAGAGATAACCATGGTTAATCCCTAGCATTTTCATGAATTTTAGATTACAATCGGGCTAATTAAAGATAATTGAGATTATTAGAGATTATTTGCTGAGTTTTAAAGTTAAAATTAATGACACTTAAGTCCTTTTTAAGAAGTTGTTAAGAAAAAGATATTTGTACTTTTGTTGATAGTAGTAGGGATACTGTCACATATGATTTTAGTTTTTTTGCTTTAATTTCATCAGTGTGTGTGCTTCGACTTAACCCTCTGATTTATAGCATGAAAAGAGAGAGATTGTCATTATAGACAAGGATGTGTATGCTGTTACAGTAAAGTCCTTATCAAGATTAAACAGAGAGGAATGGATTTATGCTTCGACAGTTCTGCAGTTGTACACTAAGTTCTTTTTGCTTTTGTTTTTGTTAATGAGGGAATGAGAATAGCCGCTGACAATAAACGTAAGACTCTATCGATAGTCATTGCTAACGTTTATTCACGTTCATTTGTTTATTTATTTTTATTATTAGAGATACTCGGCGACAATTTTTTATTTTCAGTACAAGTAAAAGACAGAGGCCCGTCTCAGCTGACACAGACTGGAGGCCATGACGTATTTCAAGGTCGCCCAGTCTCTCTCTCTCTCTCTCTCTCTCTCTCTCTCTCTCTCTCTCTCTCTCTCTCTCTCTCTCTCTCTCTCTCCCCTACCTTTCACTCGACGCTGAGCCTGACAGAGGCTCCGTTCAATGCTAAAAGAACGTTGCTGTCTTTGAGTTTTTTTTTTTTTTTTTTTTCAGCGAAGCTAGGCGATAATTGTGCCTACATTTTATTGCAGTCAATAGATTGTTGCATGCTGTGATTGCATAAATACTGATAAGATATCGGTAGTACCGCCATTTGCCTAAATATTTTTGCCACATGTCGCAACTGTTTGGAGAATAAATAGAACTCCCATTGACAAATTGTGGAGCCAGCAAGTTGCCACTTATGCTATATATATATACATTGATTATGACAGCAGGAATTTGAATATTAAAGGAGACTGTGTTAGAATAAGCATCACTATGAAATATAAGTATAGAACTCTGTTCTTACTTCTGAATGCCAGTCTCCACTGTATATATATTGATATTTCTGATTTAGTATATTTATTTTTATTGTTTATTATTCTTATTTTTAGATCATGATTATTAGTAATGTTATTATGTTGACTGATATTGTTGCTATCTCTCAATGGCCTGATGCTAATTATTATTTTTGAAATGAAATCAGCAGTAACTTGATGATTTGTATCTTTTATCTGAATTCATACTTGATGTTACTGTAGCCACCGCTAATAAGAATGTTTCTTTAGTGGCTTTTCTCAGCATTTAATGATTGTTCTTTTTGACATTTATAGTACAGTAATGCTATGTAGCAGTTGCTAAGTCCTAAGTATCTTGGAATAATAATCTAGTTGTGTAGACACATACCTTCCATTACCACCCTATTCCTAGGCAGCCCCGACCTGCAAGTTCTAAAAGTCTTTAGATTTTGTCCGTCAGACAAGTCCCTAGTGCCCATTGAATAGAGATTGCAATCACTTGCAGTTGCAGGGGAGGCAAAGTATAGCCTCGATTACCAACGTATGGCCATTGTTGGTACCCTGAAGTCATAGGGAACCTTTCTTACAACTGTAGTAGTGACATAGGTTCAAACTTTCATCCCGCGATCTACTTCGAAGGTACGTGTGGAGGACCGTACAGGAAGAGAAACGCTGTGACGTTGCAGGTCTCCTGCGTGGTGGTCTTAGTCAAGATCGGCCGAGGGCAGGACGAGGAAGCCGGGCTGGAAGGATTAGCGGGATGGGCCCAGTCCTTGTCCTTTTTGTTTTGCCTAACCGAGTAACGGAGATATGGCAACAAACCTGGGCCTGCAGCGAGGACGGCGGGGGAGTGAAAGCGAAAGAATCCCCGAGGGAAACCGTGGAATCGCACCTAGCAAGAATTCATGAGCAAGGGACAGAGAAAACGAAAGTCGTCCTAGACAGAGAAAACGAAAGTCGTCCTAAGACAGGGAGGACAGTCCTAAGAGAATAAAAGTTTTAAACTACTTTAAAAACCCAGGTAATCTTGATGAAATTCCAGAAACAAGCAGATCCCCATACGTGTCATAACTGTAGTAAAAAGAGAGGAAAAGAAACGCAGAAATATTTTAAAATATTTTAATAATACCTTTAGAAGCCACGTAAATGAGAAAGAAAAATAATCCCTATACATGTCCGAACTTTAGTGAAAAGAGAAAGAAGGGTATTTAAAAGGAAAAAAAAAAAAAAAAATCCCTTATTGGTTAATTAAAATTACCTCCGTATTAGAACTGAAAAAATGGGAAAGAAAATGTCCCCACCGTCTTTTGTGCTAAAAAGGGAGACAAAATATTTTTATTTTTGTTTATTTTTTTTTTTTTGCTAGCTTAAGATAATTTTAAGCGAAAACTCAAGAGTCTCCCTTAAATATAGTGTTGAGTAAGTGCCATTGATAAAGTGTATGATTTGAACTAAGGTTAATAAGTTAT
>JAXCGZ010000912.1:0-12500 GCA_037179515.1 Halocaridina rubra
ATATATATATATATATATATATATATATATATATATATATATATATATAATATATATATATATATATAAAGGCCAGTTTACTTACAATCTAATTATATATACAATGGTACCTCAGAATTCGTATGCCTTAGATCTTGAACAATTAGGTTTTCAAATTTTATATCAGACCGAAAATGCTTTGGATTTCAAACTCTGTCTTGGAATTTATACAGGAAGCAACGTGGCATGTTGGCTGAAAGGGTCTCAGTTGCACTACAGATCTCTACACGAATTTGCAGTGCCTTTTCTTGGGTTTCATTGCTTTTGTAATAAAATATTAAATGTGCCACCTTGAGGCCATTAAAGGCAAGTGATAACACTAAAGCAAAACTGAAAAGGATAGATCCATGATAGAAATGAAAAAAAAAAAAAAAGCACAGCTAATCATGAAAGTGATGCTCATTTCTGTGATATTCCGAGCAATTCAGTAAAGGCGACATCAGTGATCATCATCTACCTATCATAATACTTTTAAGTAAAGTTATGCATTCTTCTTAGCAATATACGTGAAAAATAAAGATAAACAAAGCTAAGTTAAAGTGAAGTGACTATCCATAAATCCTTCCAATTCTTCAACATTGCCAATTAGGCCATCAACTCTCATCCATACAGACCAAGTTAATTTAGATTTTGCTCTATATTTTATTTATTTGTATTATATTTATTCTTTTTATGCAAGATTTAATCATATTCATTGTTCCTGTAAACGAATTTATGACAGAAGCACTGTGATAAAGGTTTATATAGGCAATCATCTCTGGTTCAATAATGGATTAATCCATTTAATATTAAATCCTATTGAAAAAAATTGCCATAGTTTTTTAACCAATTCTAGGAACAAAAGTTCGAGAACAGCATCATATAGCCCACACTCTTTACCTATAAATTACGCAAAGTTAAGAGGAAAACATTACACCACACAATAAGCTAACACAGTTTTGAACTAACTTCTGTTGAAAATATTATTATTACAAGGAGACAGTTTAGGCAATAAGCAAAGGATTGTGATTAAATGAAAAAGTCCTTGGATTTATCTCACTTAACAGAGAAAAATCTGTGATGTCAGGTATATGCAAATCTCAAGAAGAAAAATGGCAAACTGACGGATAACATGGATACAGATATGATAAAAACGTTAGGAATTATTTGGTTCCAAAATATAGAGCTAAAATTCACCAAGTTGATAAATACACAAGGGAAGGAAAAGCAAAAGGAAGGCATCAAACTAAAATAATTCAAGAACATTACACACAATAAAAGTGAAGAAAGACAGAATTATGAACAGCAGAAGGGTTAAAGGAAGAAAAAGGAAACACATTTTACCACTGGGAAAATCTAAAGAAATGTGAGATAAGGAGAAAGAAAGGAACTAGGAAATATAGCCTCAGAAAAATAAAATACAGGATATTAATAAAAGAGATTTTAAACCCGATAGACTCAGTAGATCAACGTAGTTAAAAATCCTTTGGCAAGAATCTTATACTGTGTTCGAGGTAATATCTGATAACACTATATATTGGAATAAACCACTGTTAGGGTAAAAGATGAACCAAAACTACTTCATCTAGTATTCACAGATATTATATGTTGAAAATATGATCAGTGTGCATGTGGTGATGGGAGCATAATCAAGGATGTTTCGTCTGAGAGTAATAATGAGGAAAGACCTATCCAAAATGAACATACAAGAGGATAAACAACCAACTTATAGTTTTGAGAGAGGAACCATTTTAACTACAAATCTGTAAGAGAGTCATATGACATTATTTGAAAGGACTATCAAGAGATGGTTAGTATACCAACTAAAAAAATAAGCTTTAAAGACAGAGCTATGTTTCAGTAATAAGTGCAGATGTGATGATCAGAGAAAACACAAATGCTGAAATATAAATGTACAAGAATTCTGAATGGCATTACATACAGACAGAGCTATGGGGCCTGCTGATACCCATCTAAATGTACAAAGTATCCCATTATTCATGGTGCTAAATATTCATAATAATATTACATGGAAAATGCAATATATAAACAATTCCTAAGGTTTCAAACAACTTCACATCACTTTCAAAATAGTATATTGTTACAACTGATTCACTTTATTAGTAGCATTTGTTATTAATCTCTTAATGTACCAAAATGATAAATTAAAACATTAACATGTGTATGTATGTTTGCTAAACTTCATTGTATAAATAGGGAACCCTGCTACTCTAAGTTTCAAGTAATCATAGGGGTCTTAAAACTTATCACCACTGGGTAACGGGGGACCAGTGAACATAATGAATGTGCTACGGCCTCATCTGTAATATTCTGCATCATCTATGCAAAGTTGTTGGAATCTGGGAATACTCCATGTGGCTGGAAGCAACAAAACATGGTACCTAACTTCAAAAAAGAGAGGAGATATAAAACTCTCGTCTGCTTGCCAGCTTCAGTTACAGTAAAGTTTGTAAATCATGGAGGACCTATGAAGAAAGCACAATTCCATTCCTGGGGAATAATTTGATTTTCATAGATGGCATGTCCATGTTATTAAACTCTCGAGAGCTATATGACAAAACATAATCGTTTAAAATAAGAGTTAGGTTGATTTGAAAATTTTTATATTTTCACAAGATGCTTAATAAAGTCCCACAGACTTATTGGGATGCTGGAAGCGACGACAAGGATATGTGGAAAAAACCTTATCAAAGGGAGAGAGCCGAGGGTCAAAGTCAGAGAGGCCGTTTTGGACTGGAAGCTATACGGAGGATTCTAGAACTAGAAGTCACAACTTAAAGCTATTTGTAGAAACTTCCTTGCAGTATGCATGAAGTAATATTCACTATAATAAGAGATTATGACTGGATTATGCTAAGTGAGAAAATAAAAAATGCTACAAGCATTCAAAGTCACACAGACAAAATGATGAAGTCATAAGCATATAAGACTTTTTCCTATGAACACTATTAGGTACTTACTCAGGTAAAGAAAATTTGATAAACAATAATGAATGCAATGAAAACTATTTTATATTTGCCCAAATTATAAGAATTATCTAACAAGCTTTGATTCTCTTCTTGTTGGACTTAATATAATTGGTAAACACAAGAGTTGCAATCAAACATATAACTTGGTAAAACCACTAACTGCACCCATAATTGTTACAAAAACTAGAAATAGTGACTGTGAAAATATGACATTCTTAGCAAAAGCTGTGAAGGAAGTTTTTTGGCAACTCTTCACACGTTACCAAATTAAATATTAACATACATGATATAGGAGCCAAGTGTTCATGAGAGAAGTAAGTTTTTAAAGCTTAAAGCACTGAAATTAAATATGTAATAAATAAATGGAACTGGGTTATACTTTCTAACTCTTATATTTCTTTTCTAAAATATGAGACCTACCAGTGAAATCAATGCCAATGAAAGCATTAATCTCCATCCCTCCTTTAATGTAGTCTAGGAAGGAATAAACCTGTTGAACCTGAGCAGTGTTCACACTAATTTCTCCAGAATTTTTGTAGCTGTTCCCTTTTTTCCTCTGAAAAATGAAAGAAATGCATAGACCAGTTTTCTTTTATGTTGTAGTCAAAACAGTGCTGAAGTTCGTATAATTTTACATTCTACCGTACACAAAGATTGTAAGTCAATCTGCATTTAATATGCTGTGAGCTAGAAAGCGAGTGTAAGTCAATCTATATTTAAATGCTGCAGAGTCTACAAAGATTAGTATCACAATAATATTTTAAATGCAAATACCTAATCAGCTTTACTATGCTAGTCAATGGAGAAATATCTAGAAAATTTAAAAAAAAATACCGTCATAAATAACTACTAAATTTACAGGAATATTACCATTCTCTCTTCATTTATCAGCCAGTAATTATTGCTTGCGCCAGGTCCATCCAATAATTTGCGCACAGTTGTATAAAAAGTACCAATCAGTTTGTGGTTACCATTTGCTTTGAAATCTCTGCAATTGACCTTGATGTTTCTATCATGATCCCCACTACAAAACGTTCGAAGTGGAATTGCGAACGGTTTCCAATAGGGAGCTTGAGTGCTTCTGGCATTCTCTGTGCGATGTACTAGTGTAAATGTACCATCCTCATTGGCTTTGTAAAATTCTAAAAATGGGTTCAGTGAACTAAACCAACTTTTGTTTTCTAAGTGTTTGCCAACAAACTGAACTGTCATCTCCTCTTTACAGGAACTAAGCTCTTCTGTAACAATGATGACTGAGCCATTATCTCCATAATAATCTTTATTTACTAATGGCTTGTGTACAGATCGTGAACTAACCAACTGAGCAAGAGTGCATTCGTATTCTCCTAAAAAATCATGATTGTCCAAGGAGGGAGAATTAGAATCTATATCGTAAAACTGAAATTTCAAGTGCTGTTGCTCTTCAAAGTGGTATGTGATGGGGATTTTAGTTGCAAAATCGGGGTTCAGAGTATTGTCTATACATTCTGTACGTTTCAACTCAGCCCACTGCGTAGAACCAAACGGCTGATAAAATACGACGCATATTGGATCGGACTTTGAAAACACATCTGTGTCTCTGAGATTCCTGTAAGCAAAAATAAATTATTATAAAAACTAATTACAGAGAATAAATCAAAAGGCAATTAGTATCAACAAGTATATATATATATATATATATATATATATATATATATATATATATATATATATATATATATATATATATATATATATATATATATATATATATATATATATATATATATATATATATATATATATATATATATATATATATATATATATATATATATATATATATATATATATATATATATATATATATATATATATATATATATATATATATATATATATATATATATATATATATATATATATATCCCTTGAGGGAGGGGGGTAAGAATAAATCCTCCATGTTCCCCTGCGTGTCGTAAAAGTCGACTAAATGGGGCAGAGTGAAGGGACTGGGAATCCTCTCCTATGTATTTACTTCCCACAAAAAGTCAAAGTATGTTCTTTGACTCTAGTTATATATATATATATATATATATATATATATATATATATAATTTTTTTTTCCTTTTTTTTTTGTGACACCAGGATGGGCCCCCCCAAAAAAAAAATTGTACCCACATCGGGCCTGGGCATGAAGAAAACATAGGGAGAAACAGAGATGGGGAGCATTGTGACTTGTCAGATGTGAAGGGATAGTAAGACATGTGTAACGAATATCCAAGAATATTTGGTGTTGATGTAGGCATAGAAAGAGAACCGTAACTGAAGGAAGACTTAATATCGAACTGTCCTAGACAGTCTTATTTAAGTCCACAAGAGACTTCCAGCATGTGTGTGTGTGATTACCTAACTCCTTACGGGAAAGAGCCCCAAGCTCGTATCTTCATGTCTTCTGATCGGTTAAATTTTGTACATAGTGATACTTATCATACCTGTCCTTAAAACTATGGATTAAGATACCATTAACTACCTCCTCGCTTAGAGAATTCCAATTATCAACTACTCTTACACTAAAAAAAGTACTTCCATACATCATGCAAAGAAATTTTCTTACGAGGCTTCAAATTATGACCTCTAGTTCTAGTGCCAGATATATCAAAATATCGATCCCTATTCACTCTATCATAACCATTTAGGAATTTAAAGACTGTCAGCATATCCCCCCCTCAATCTTCTAGCTTCGAGGGATGGTAAGTCTAATTCCCTCACCCTCTTATCATAACTGATCTTGTGTATTTCTGGCACCAATTTTGTGGCATGTCTTTGAACTTTTTGAAGCTTAGCTACGTGCTTTTTCAAGTGCGGATTCCAAAAGGGGCTGTATATTCAAGTTTTGGCCTCATAGGTTACATAAATATTTCTGAACATTTCCTTGTCCATGTGCCTGAATGCTAACCTTACATTTACTAAGAAAGCAAATGCTGCCCTTACTATGCCATTTATATGCATTTCTGGAGACAAATCTGCCAGTATGTTTACTCCTAGATCTCTCTCATTCTCTTGTCTCTTGAAGTTGTACTCCTGCCACCGAGTAGTCATGCTTGGGCCTTCTTCACTTGTATCCATTCTCATTATCTTACAATCTGAAGAACTGAATTTTATTAGTCACTTTTCTGAGCACTCATGCAGACTATTTAGATCTTCCGGAAGTTCTCTACCATTGTTCTCGTTTCTTACTTTCTTTGCAATCTTTGCATCATCTGGAAACATATTCATGAATGAATTTACAGACTCTGGTAGGTCATTTACATATACAAGGAACAAAAGTGGTCCTAAAACTGAATTCTGTGGAAGTCCACTACTAACTCTTCATTCAGAGGCTGAGTGTCTTACTCTAAACCTCTGTTCCCTTCCTTCTAAGTAAGTTTTTATCCATTCCAAGACATTTCCACCTATTCTAGCCATTGCTTGCAGCGTCTTAATAAGTCTCCCGTGTGGGACAGTGTCAAATGTTTTCTGGAAGTCTAGGAATATGCAATCTGCCCAGCCCTCTCTTTCCTGTAAGATTCAGCTTACCTCATCATAAAATTCTATCAAGCTTGCTACTGTTGATCTATCTTCTCTGAAGCCATGTTGTCTCACTTACAAAAAGTTGAAGGATTCCAAGTGAAGAGAGATATGTTTCCTTAGTAGTTTCTCCATAACTTTGCAAACTATGCTGGTAAAGGAAACTGGTCTACAGTTTAGAGCCGAATCCCTTTTTGAAGATAGGTATCACGTTCGCTTGTTTCAAGCATCTTGGAATCTCCCCTGACTCCAGTAACTTTTCAAATATGATAGTGCCACTGATATTGAGTTTGTGCATTTTATAAGTACATGAGGGGATATATCATCAGGACCTGTACTTTTATGGACATCTACCTCCATCAGCGCTTTGCATACCTCTGTGGCTGAAAGGATGATGTTCTCTAATACCGGCCCATGAGCTTTTATCTCTGCAATCTGAAGGGGTGGGGCATTTTCTACTGTAAATACTGACTGAAACTCCTTGTTCAATTCTTTGCAGATCTCTTTATCCGTCTCAGTGATGCTGCCATACATTCTCTTAACCCTTAAAACCTGTTCTATTACCTTCAGTTTTCCTCTGATAAAGCTGTGGAAAAGCTTGGGATTTTCTTTAGCCTTCCTGGTGATGTCTCTTTCAGAGTGTCTCTCTGCCTCTCTTCTTTTACTTAGGTAATCATTTCTTGCTCTTTTGTAGGTTTGCCAGGCATTTATGTTTTTTTTCCTACACCTTTTCCAGCATTTATATCTCCACTCCTTAGCTCTTTTACACTCACTATGGAACCATTTCTCTCTGGCATGAATTACACCTACTTTGGTGACAGGTATGCAGCAATCTACTATCTTCCCATATTTCTCACAAAAGATGTCGTACATTTCTTGTACAGATTTGTTGTTAAATAAGGTCCTCCAGTCAATAACTGCAAAAAGCTCATTCATTTTGATGTAATCTCCTTTCGGATAGTTCCTCCTCATGTCCTCAGTGCCTCTACTCTTAGGCAGAACATCCTCAATGATATACTCCATCAACAACACACAGTGGTAACTCTTTCCAATTGGTGGTTCATACTCAAATTTTTCAACATCCAACACGTATCTGTGAATACTAAATCAAGTAGTGATGGCTCATCCCCACCCCTGGCCCTCGTTGGTTCCAGTACATGTTGGTGTACGAAATTCCCTAGTACGTAATCTAGGAATCTTGTCCTGAATGATTCCTGACCACTGTGTGGGTCAAGATTTATCTAATCTATCTCTTTATGATTAAAATCTCCCATAATCAAATTCTACATTTTCTCTCCCATGCCATGTTAACAACTGAGTTTTTTACTTCAGTAGTACCTATATGACTTTCCTCATAAACTTCTAGCCTATGTTGGTTCCTTGGTGGGTTATATACAACAGTTATTTTAATGCTCTCTGACCAAGTATTTATGCGAGCAGCAAGAAATTCCTTGAACTCACTCTCTATAGCCAAGTTTATTTCTTCAACCTGAATCCTTTCACTTATGAGCAGTGCTATCCCTCCACCTGTGATCTCAGATCTTTCAACCCTTAATATTTTGAAGCCCTGAGGAAAATCTGTGACATCTAACTCCATCAGCGCTAAGCATACCTCTGTGGCTGAAAGGATGTTCTCTAATACCGGCCCATGAGCTTCTATCTCTGCAATCTGAGGGGGTGGGGTATTTTCTACTGTAAATACTGACTGAAGCTTATTGTTCAATTCTTTGCAGATATCTTCATCAGTCTCAGAGACGCTTCCATCCACTCTCTTAAGCCTTAAAACCTGTTCTTGTACCTTCAGTTTTCCTCTGATAAAGCTGTGAAAAAGCTTGGGATTTTCTTTAGCCTTCCTGGTGATGTCCCTCTCTGCCTCTCTTCATTTACTCAGGTAATCATTTCTTGCTCTTTTATAAGTCTGACAGACATTTATGTTTTTCTCCACCTATAACTATTCCAGGATATGCCTCTCCACTCCTTAGCTCTCTTACACTCATTATTGAACCATTTCTCTTTGGCATGAATAACTCCTATTTTCGTGGAAGGTATGCAACAATCTATTATCTTCACATATTCCTCTAAGAAGATTTCGTACATTTCTTGTACAGATCTGTTGTTATATAATGTGTTTGTGTGTGGGGGGGTGTACAAAATACGTGGATTGGAAGTTTTATCTTCGAAAACATGCTATTCTATAATTGAAGACACATATTACCTCAAAATTATGCATGCAATCATAGGAATAATAATACTTAAATGTCAATCATCAGCAACTGCAAAGCTCTAAAATTGTACTTTATAATTCAAATTGGCAGAAGCTAAGAAAAATCAATGAAATATACCTGCTGATTCACACACACTGCAGAAATATAACACAATATGTAGATATAAAAAAAGTTCTAAATAATGTGCTTCAGCAATATCTCTACTTCGATAAGAGGTGATTTTCTAATAATATAGTGACTGTCATTATCCAACTGTACTGAATATGACAAATGAAGAGTCATGACTGCTTACCGTAAACAATGATAATAATAATCTTGCATTAAATACATAGGTTTTGGTTCGAAAATATGAAATTTAAAGATATAAAACAACACCTATCATAATAATGACATTCCTTATAATATCTCTACAGCTTCTTAGGTAACAAGTAGTTTACTAAAAAGTACGTCATCAATCATTTCAAATGACTCGCTATGCGAGCCTCATTAAAACTGACACAATAAGAACCCTGACTATAAAAGATGTCTAAATTACAAAACTGACGGGTAACCTATAGATGCTACATGTAAACTCCATCAGGAAGCCATATATCCAGAATAATGTAGTCCTTTATCTACTGTAACTTCATGCTTTCATTAATGAAACAACTAAACTCATTAACACCTTCTTTTTAATATCTTATCAAAACCAGAGTTGTAACTTTACGAAAGTTTGATTACAAGTTTTTTTAGGCTAAGCTTAAAGAAATAATGTAAACCATATCTGCACAAACCATCCCAATTAATTTCTTCTTTTCATTAACAACGGGTGCTAAATGAGTGAATGAATGTACCTTCCCCTATTGGTTGCAAATCTAAAAAAGGAAAAGTAAGAATGTCCTATATTACTTGTTGGTATATACAGATGCATTACAATTAAAATGTCCATGTTCAAGATCATAACAGATCTCCATTGCTGTAGTTATTGCACATAGGAAAGTGCATTTGCTCATACTGCTAGTTGAGAAAAGCAGGGGTCGGAAAAAACACCCACAACAGCTCTACAGTATTATATCTAAACTTCTTTTGGTCAAGTGATATTCATAAGCCCTTTTATCCTTTTACAGTATTAAAGGCCTTATAGTATTATGCAATAGTGAAGATATATTATTCCAAAATCTCAGTTAACAAGCATTTTTTTCATAATTTGAAGGCAAATACTTTCATAGCTTCAACTTTAGGTAGAAATTAAAGCTTTGATAAGTTAAATACATTAGAAGCTATATGCTAAAAAAAAATATCATCAGGCAATCAAAATTAAGTATTTAGAATTGAAGCTCGAATTAATTTCACAAAAAGCAATGCCAAAGAGCAATAATGTGACATTTTATGTAATAAAATCATATGGTACCTCCTACGAACTCAACAAGTTAGAGAAGTATGACTAAACACATGACAGGTAAAACTATTTACTTAAGGAAGTCATAGACTTCCTAAACTGCTGTCGTCTGTTTATCTGAATTATTCATAATGCATATTTCTATACTGCAAAATGGAATTTTTGTACAGAATACCAATGTGCTTACAGAAGCCAAAGGTTAAAAAAAAATCACTGTTACAAACTTAATTTACGCCTCCATAACCAAACTGATGATAAAAATATCTGCTACAGCTTGTGTTAACATCTAAAGCTAGCTATGTACAACAAGAGGAATGACGTCATCTTACCAGTGGGAAGAGTGTTATGATATCCTCTCCTCCGTTTCCTTTGAAAAATTACAAAGAATACATTCAATTTCAGAAACAATATATAGTCAACTAAACACATTCTCATTAAAATCCAAGTCTACATTTAATACTGTAAAATCTATTGCAGCTAAGTTCTAAAGGTATGAGGCATATACATACTCGCGTGTGGATATACTCCAAAAGCCTATTTCTTGAGGTGGGAGATAAAGAATTTTACTCTCGTGTGCCACGGGAGGAACCTTTATGGAATATCCCATGACTTGGAGGAGAAAAAATTCCACCTATGCATTCCACGTGTGTCAATGGAGGCTCCTAAAAGGATAAGGCATTACCAATCCCTTTCTTCCTAAACATCTTTCTAGCAAAACCTAACACCCGGAATTTATGGGAACCTGATAGTTGTCATAAAGCTCAGCCACCCTGAATGGTTTCAGGTGAATATGGCAACATACTTGAAATAAAATACTGAAAAAGAAATTTTCCAAATGTAAACATACTTTTAGCATAAATTATAATCTATAATTTAAAAAAATGTCCCAATAAAACATATACAGTCTGTATTCTTACCTTGTAATTTTTCCCTCCTATGAAGGAATCACGAATCAAGTCAATAAAATATATGAACACAAGTAGCGTACTAAGATATGGGAATTCTTAACACAATAACAGTATTTGTGTACAGTGCATTTGATGGAAATATTCTAACACCTCTTTGCATCAATAACCCTGCTAATAAAATCAATAAATTTTTCTAACATACATTACTCACATATGCCACTTGAAACTCATTCAAGCAAGACAATAGTGAAAAATAGGACAATGCAACTTCCAATGAATGCAATAAATGAAACTTATGCAACCTAAAATGTATAAAATACATAATACAAAAAGAGCTAATGTACAGATTCAAGGGTCACAACAGATTCTAAAACGCTGCATAAAGCAATGTGCAAGCATATTAAAATCACATTAAAACTTTTACGAAAATTGTATATAAAATAAAGAATATAAATGATAAAAAGACACATTGTCAATATGAAATTTTCATTAACAATATGAATAAAGCCAAAGTACTAGCAACCAAGTATACATATAATTAAACACAAAATTCATCAGATTCCTTCCTCAATACCATGATATTCATTACCAATATACTGAAATTTGAAATAATATATTTAAATAGAGAATGTTCTCATGTTCATGAGTGGTAACTCTTTCCTTGACAACTAAAGATGATCTTTACTTGTAACTTCCCTATGATATAGAGAGATAATCTCGACAAGTAATTTTACCCACTGACAACTGAAGATGATCATTACTGTCTTCAAGGGCAAGATATAACATAGCACAGAGCAAGTAACATTGTATATTAAACAAGTGTTCCCCTCTAATATTACACAATTAGAAATCCATACAGAAAAAATAACTGAATTACATATACCTAAATTATGATTAGACAATGTAAAAATGCAGAGTGTAATAGCTCATGCAGTGCAGAATATGTGCAATTAATTACACTTAATGTAAAATATTTTACTCCTATATGTATGCAGTACAATTAAACCTCTAAAGTTTGAACAGGTCAAATCAAATAACTAAATTAAAAACCGTTCCAGAAAAATTAAATTAACAACTTTTGAACACAACTATCAAGCAGATCCAAGTTTAAATATGCTTACACGTCCAATACCTAACTTTAATACCCGAAATACTGCAAAAAGTTTAAACTTACTGATAAGAACCCAAAACTTGACTGAACACAAACGAGATTATCATATATGAAATGCCTTACCAGTACATGAATTAGTTTACCATTCAAAAATAGGTCTCATGGAATGATTACTACAATGAAATGCTGATAGCAGGAACAAGAGCTTTAAAAGGGTAACATCTAGTTAACAACAATACTATATTTTTCAAGGACTCACCTGCATGACACAGTTATCTCTACTAAGGATGTAGGAGCAACAGCAGAACCTGCCATGACTAG